>WBZZ01004222.1:17500-75658 GCA_019918135.1 Paulinella micropora | reverse complement strand
CGATGCCGTGAGACTTGGACCTCCAGAGAAAACGAGTAATCATTTTGTGAGACGTTTGTACTTTTGCCACTTTTTTCAATCCTTTCTAATTAAAACTTTTAAATTGCGAGATTCGAGATTTAAAAGTCGAAAAGGAAAAACCGTGCTGGCAACATGAAAACACGCCCACAAATCAAATGTCTATCGTCACTGACAACAACCAAGTCAAGGCCTTTGACCAGGCGGCCGACCCGAAGAAGCTGCACCTGTCGGAGCCACGAAGTGCGTACGGAAGCATCTTTTCAAATTTATGCTATGACAGAAAGAGCCTGACGCTGGTCCTGCCCGCCATGCAGCTGGCCTGGGACCCGAGCACGTACGACGGCAACAAGTCAGCGAAAACAACTATTGACCTCGACTTCAAGCACGCGCAACAGTATGGCGCGGTGCTGCAGGCCTACCAGGTGATACGAGCGATCGACGACCGTGTGGCCGAGCTCACGGTGGAGAACCGCGACAAGGTCGTGCCAACGATGAAGAGGGCTGGCCCGATGGCAAGGAGCGACGAGCAGGTCAAGTGCTGCTACCAGCCCTGCACACGGCTGCGCACGTCGCAGAAATCGGACCGGGCCTGGGCTCCGCGTCTAACCGTCACTGTCACAGGGGCGCGGTTCTTGGGCGGGGCCGACACCGCCACGCTGCAAAAGGGAGATGTGGTCAAAACCGTGATTCAAGCCACCGCGCTGTGTTCCAAGGGCGAAAAAGTTACTCTGTCGTGGCGGGTCCTGCAAATTCGCAAGCAAGACGACGGCCTGGTGTATCCGGACCAGGATCTCTCAGAAAAGGAAGCTTTTGGTGTTTCATTGTCCAGCGAAGAGAGCGGAGAGGGCGGCCGTTTAGCCATGGACTTGACAGTAGATTTGGTTTAATTAAAAAGATTTCAGGCTACACAGACAGCACAATCGGCCGGCCCCAGGGCCTTGCTAGCGGCCTGGGTTCTTACATAATAAGTTGTTTTTAAACCGAGCTGCCACGCGTAGAAATGACAGCTGCTGACTTTTCTTTCATTGGGGTCGGTCATGTGTAAGTTGAGCGACTGCGAGCCACAGACAAACGGCCCGCGGTCGGCAGCCAGGTGCAGCTGCAAACGTAAAGGGATTTCCCACACGGTCTTGTAGATGTTTTTGGTGTCTTGGGGCAGGTCGCATCTTTGCACGCTCCCGCCGTCGGCAATGATTTTATCGCGGAGCTGGTCGTTCCAGAGGCCGCGCTCTTCCAGCTCGTGCACCAAGTGTTTGTTCCACACGACATGCTCGCCAGAGAGCACAAGGCGTACAAAGACGTTTGAGTGGGGAGGCTCGAACGATTCAAAATTGCCCAGGATTTGGGCAGTCGTGGCAGTCAGCATGTAGGCAATTAGCTGCGAGTTTCGTAGCCCGTACTTGGCGATGCGCAGGCGGAGCGAGTCCCAGCGGTCGTCCGTTTGCTGCCTGCCGGGCCACAGATCGAACTGCAGGAGCCCCTGACTAGCGGGGGACCCGCCGAAACTCTTGTAAGCGCCCTTCTCCTGTGCCAGCTCGTTCGAGGCCCATAATGCGGCGTAGTACAGTTCATGCGCGATCTTGACATTGAGCTTTTGTGCCTTTGTTGAGTCCCACGGCATCTTCATCAGAGCAAACACGTCGGCCAGGCCGTTTACACCAAGAGCCACCGGGCGATGCAAGAGGTTGCTGCATCTGGCCTCCTCCGTGGGGTACTCTGTAATGTCTATGACTGTGTCGAGATTTCTGATTGCCACACGCACGCACGACCGTAGCAACTCGAAATCAAAGGACTCGCCTTCCTCCGACACGAACCTGGGCAACGCGATAGAGGCCAAGTTACACACGCTGTGCTCGCCACACTCGCCGCCGGAGCTGTACTGGACCACTTCTGCGCACAAATTGCTGCAGCGAATCTTGCCTAGGTTTTTTTGGTTCGACTTGGCATTCACTGCGTCCTTGTACATAATGTAAGGAACCCCACCCGACTCGATCTGTGCGCGGCAGACTGCGCTCCAGAGCTCGCGAGCCTTGACGGTACGCCTCGCCAGGCCCAGCCTCTCGGCCCGCTTGTACTGTGACTCGAACTCCTTGCCGTAGAGGGCGTCCAGGTCGCCTACGCCCGTCTCGTCCGGGCAAAAAAGACTCCAGTCCCCGTCATTCTCAACACGCTCCGTGAACACTTCTGGCACTGTCAGCCCTAGAAACAAGTCTCGGGCTGGCAGTTCTTCAGAATCGGTGGTTTTTTTGAGGTCCAGCCACTCGAAGACGTCAGGGTGGTGTATTGGCAGGTAGACCGCGATCGCTCCCTTTCGCTTCCCGGCCTGATTTGCGTAGCGGGCAGTCTCGTTCAGCACTTTGCACAAGGGAACCACACCGTCACTGTGCCCGCCCGTGCTGCGTATCAAGGAGCCCTTGGCCCTTACACAGCCGAGGTGCAGACCAATACCCCCTCCTCCCTTACTGATAAGAGCAACGTCTTTGATCGTGTCATAGATACCGCTCAGCGAGTCGCCCTTAATCGGAAGCAAAAAGCAAGAAGAAAGCTGGCCCGCTCTTTTCAGCCCACTGTTAAATAGGGTAGGTGACGCGTGTGTATCGAATTGCAATGACATGAGGTCATAGGTTTCTCTAATGAATTTCATTGGCTCTAGACTCGCGGCGGTGCAGGTGGACGGCCACGCGGAGCCACATGTACTGGGCCGTCTCGCACGCGCGACCCTTGCTGTCTTTGAGCAAATAGGACTTGAGCAGGGTCGAATAGCCAAAATAGTCGTACAACAGGTCTCGTTCGGCCTTGATCATGGCGTTTAGTTGCCCCGAGTTCTGGTCCACGAATATGCTGTAAGCCTGTTCCATGCCCCACCTAAGCTGTTCCATGGCCGCACTGAAGGTACGTGGGCACTGCTTTGTGTGGTTGGAGGCCAGGAGACGACCACCCAGCTCTCCGTACTGCGGGTGCTGAATCGCGAGCGATGCACACGTTGACGCGGCCAGCGTGTCAAGTTCGCTCGTCGGCACGAAGTCGTACAGGCCTGCCACGACCTTCGAGGCGACAAAAACTGTGTCAACGGCGTGCAGATCTTTGGATAGGCTAGCAACTCGACCCAGAATTTTATCGAGCGAAACGGCTTGCGGAGCTCCATTGCGTTTCGTGACCTGCATCGGCCTCTATACAGAGTCTGTTTCAGAACTTTTTTTCCATGTTCTGTCGCAACCCAAGCCCCGAAGACCGCATCTCCTACCAAAATCTCACCACGGCCAGTAGCGGCATAGGAGGCCCACAGGAGCCCGTGCGTTTTTCTGTGTTCTGCCCACCACGCCTCTCCGCCAAAAACCCCTGTCTGCCTATCGTTCAAGGCACCGTTCAGCCAGACAGCCGCAACCCCCGCGGCCAGTGCTTGCATCCAGGGTTGCGGTTTGTATATGGCCAGGCCAGCGACCGCTAGCCTGGCCGGAACACACCCACCCCAAAAAAGGGCACTATTATCCTTATTAGTCTGTGTGTCTGACATGTTAGCCTAACGAGTCAAAAACAGTATGCACAAGAAAAAATGTGTCACAGTTCAATTCTCTGTGGTCTCTGTCAGGCGCGCGCCTTTTTTTTGGTTTATTATTGAAATAAAAAAGTTTCCGGGAAAATAAAGTTTAATGGGTCGTTTTCCGTTTCTTGTTACTAGCTGACGAGCCTTCCGTACCCGTTATTTTTTTGGCAGACTCCATCAGCAGCCGCTGCGCGTCCTTGCTCCAGGTCTCGTGGTGCCATTTGCACACTTCGTGCACATTGGCTAGCTTTGCGATCCTGAATGTAGCAGTGCTAGTGCGTTTCCCTGTTACCTGTTTCTTCTCCTTCTGACCTGTCTCCTCGACCACAAGCCCCGCCTGGCCGAGCACAAAGTTAGCCAAGGCCTTGCACTTGCTGCCTTTCTTGCTCTTGATGCCTTGTTTGGATATACCTGCCGACGCATCCTTGACCTTTTGTGCCAGAGCAGCCAGCGTATCCTTCTTGTCTCGCAACAAGGACAGCGGGTAGGTCTTGCTAGCGTCTTTCAGCAGTTCTGCCAGCGACTCCGCGCCCAGCACTTGTGCCAGTCCGTTCAGCGACTGGTACATAGCGAGCGCTCTCTTGGCGTTGACGGGAATCTGCCTACCGTCATCGTCCAGTTGCCACGCACGCCCCTCCTGGCCTTGGCCGAGCGCGAAGTTGTCCAGCCGGTCGCCCGCCCTCTTGCACCGCTGCAAAAACAGCTTGACTTGTTGCGCCCACTCGTGCACGAGCCATTTAGCTGCCACTGAGTCTGTTGATGCCTGGCACTTTTTGGCCAGCTCCTCACGCATCTTCTTGCAGTCGCCAAGCGCGCCAGGATAGAGAGACAGCACGCCCAAAATCTTCATTTCGTGCTTTTCGTCGTCGGAGTGGCGCTGCTTCTTACACAGAAACTTGAGCCGCTGGTCCACGTCCTCTGGTGTCAGGACGACCCAATCGATCCCCTCGCAGATCACCATTTCCTCGCGGGTCGGCTCAGGCGGCATCCCCTCTTGCTCCTCCTTTTCTGCGTCCTCTTGTTCCTTCGCATCCTCCGCGGCCTGTTTTTTGGCCTCGCGCTGTTCAGTGCTCAGGCGCGGCGGCAGCGCTACCTGGAAATCCTGCTGCACCAGCCAATCCCAAATCGTGGCCCCTCTGCTCTGGCGCTGTTCCGTCAGCGACGCGAGCAGCCTCAGCTTCAGCGAGCTTGGCACTTCGATCCTCTTGCTCTCGCCCGACGACGGGTCGCAAACGCGTATCCACTTGTAGCCACGCTCGATGACTGCCCACGGGCTCTGTATGCATGTAGCTCTGTACAACGCCTTCATCCGCGTCTCTTTGCCTGTGTAGTCCCGCTCGTACTGCTGGAAAATCTCGCAGTGTTGCCAGGGCAGTGTAGTCTTGGACGCGGTAAACGCACGCGGTGCCTGCAGCCCTCCCTCGCCAAAGTACGCCCTGATGCAGGGATCCAACACCCGGCGCGCCCTCATCAGCATCTGGCACAAAATACGCGCTGGTGGGCCGAGCTTCGACACTTTACCCTTGCGCGCGCAGTGCAGGAGCACGAGGTCCACAGTCGACTGGATGTCGACCGCTACACAGAGGCGAGAGGTGTGGATCAGCCCGCGAGCACCAGGAAGGGCAAAAAACTCGTTGATGTCATCAGCTGTTTCGCCGTGCTCTTGGATGTCTGGCCGTCCAGCAGCCTGATGCTCGCGCCATCCGCCCACGTCGCGCGGGCTAGGTCTTCTCGCGCCACGATCTCTGTCTCCCCTTGTGTCCGCTGGCGCCAATCAGTGCTCACAGTAGTGCGCACAGAGAGCGCGGTACCAGCGGAGCACGGCCTCCGTGGGCACAGATCGGGAAACGACTTGTGCAGCTTGTCATAGAGCGCCGCCGCTTCGCGCTGCGTGTGGCAGGACACGATAAACTTCTTGCCATCGCGAATGGCAGAGACGATAGCACCGAACCAGTCCCTATGCGAAGCTATCACCATCAGCGAGCGCCGCAGGTGTGGGGGCACGTAGGAGTACAGGTGGAACTCGATCTGTTGTTGCGCCTCTTTGACTGTAAGCTTGCCCTCCTGCCGGCAGACCCCGCCCCCGTCGCAAAGCAGAAAATCATACAGGTGCGACGACCGGTGCACGTCCTTGTCCAGTACCAACAAACGCGGAGCGTCTTCGCACAGGGCTCGCAGCACATTATCGTTATCTCGCAGGCGGTTGCCGTTCGTTTCCGTGCAGATCGACTGGTTGAAGATCAACAGCACTTCGTCCAGCACCACCAAGTCAGCACACAAGAGCTCGTTGCGGCATCTATCCTGCTCTTCTGGCTTGAACAGCTTCCACAGCGATTCATGCTGAATCATTACCACACACGCATCGCGGATGTCTTCGCGACTGGCATTCTCGTACATGCAGACGTGGGTTTGGACTCCTTGTTCTCGCAGGTACTCTTCCAGCCGGCGGTCGCTGTCTTGGGCCTGAGAGATGCGGCCCACGACCCACACGATACGGCTTTTCCTCTTCTGTTTGAGTGTGTCGGCGACCGCACTGAAGCCCGCGACCGTCTTGCCTAGGCCAGTCACCGCGTTGACGACCTGTGCTCGATTGGTATCGAAAGACACGGGGTGGATCACGTACAGCCCAGGCCTGGGCTGGTACATGTCGGCCTCCGTAGCGTAGCGCCTGACGTTAGCACAACCGACTAGATCGTGAGGGGCGACTTCTGGTCTGTACAGCGACTGTTTGTCAGAGGCAGCGCATTCGACGGTCGTCACGCGCCAAGCAACGACGGGGGGCAGCAGCTTCAACTCAGTAACGTCTCCAGTAAATTTGCAATATGAAAAGACTGTTTCTTGCAGCAAAGGGCACCCCCGTAAATCGGAGAGAGTTGCGTTGGTTATTTCGCAACCTTTTAGTTGCAACAGTTGTAGTTTCTTGCAGCATGCGAGCCCTGTAGGAGCTACGTTTTCTTCGCCCAACAGGGTCAAAGTCCGCAGCGAGGGGCAGGCATGCAGTACATCGAGACTCTCAAATTGATTGAGGTTTCCTAAGTGCAGCTGTTCGAGTTGAGAGCAGTGCTGCAAGTTAGCCAAGCCCTGCAGGGTGATGCCTGGACACCGTGGTATAGATAGGGCCTGCAGGCCCTGCAGACCGGCTACTTCGTCGAGCAGATCATCCGAAGCGCGATGATCAAGAACAAGCCTGAGCTTCTTCAGGCCTTTGTCAAGTGCGCCTACCTCAGCTGGTGAGAGCGACGAAAAATCCCACAAGTCCAGCTCCTGCAAACATGTGAGCGAAGACAGTTGTTGAAGGACGTTCCTATTGAAGGCGCCGATCGTTAGCTTCGTTATTGGCATATTTCGCAGGCCTGAGCCCGTAATTTTTAGGCAGTCCGCTATGTTGAGATCCTTGAGTTCCGGCACTAGACGAAGAGATTTCAGCCTTGGTCTGTAATTTCAGAACAATCCTGAAGCGACAGGCTCTCTAGTTGCTTCAGGTCCTGGAGGTTCAAGAGGCTTTTGTCATGGACTTTTTGGTCCGAAATCACAAGCGTCCGGAGAGTCCGAACGTGCCGACTGCCTTTCAGAGACAGGCAGATGTCGGTCGTGGCAGTTGCCACTAGCTTGTGGATGCAACCAAACTCGTCCAGAACCCTAGCTTCGTCTTCCGAATGTCTATCAGCACTTTCGACACCATTCATGCTGAGGTTTTCTACGGTAACTGTGTCTAGGGAATAACCTCGGTAGTCCGACCAGCGATTGCTGTCCTGGTAGTAGGGCTGTTCGAACACTAAATGTTGTAAGGGCCATTTAGCTTCGGCGCAGCCGTGAGCGAAAAACCGGAGTATTCTCCTGTGTTTTTCGTTCGCGAACACAAATTTCGGTTGTTTGTAGTTCTGCCAGAAGGCAGGACTCCGGACTAAGGCCAAAGAACTTTGGCACGCGAGAGCGAACCTGCCGGATTCCTCTGCGCCTGTGAGGTCTCTCACGATTGGCCAGAGATCGTCGGGCAGTTCGAACAGCCAGCAAGACTGCTCGAACCGAAGTTTGCTTCTTTTGACTGGCCTAAATTCAGGGGAGTGCGGTGCGGGGGGGATCCCGCGAGTGGATCGTGCGGACCTCCTCCTCCCGTCCGGGCCGTGGCTCATTTCTTCTTTTTGCTGTGTCTCCTTGGAGTTTTAGGCCCCAAGCTCACCTTCCGCGCAAGTTTTCCGTCTTGCCCGTTTTTTTTCTCTCCTCTCTCGCAACCTTCCCTTTCTTTTGTACCCGAGGCCGGGGGGCGGGCAAGGGGTGTGGGGATGGGTTTTTGTAATTTTTCTTGGGTGGTTTGGATTTTTTTCTTGGTGGGGGGGCGGCGCAAGCAAATAAAGGGAGGGGGGGCTTAAGGGCACGAAAGACGACAACCCCCCCCCCCCCCCAAAAAAAAAGGAAAAAGGGAGCTGGCTTTGAGCTACACTCCCCGACTGTCGTCCCCTCTCTCTCAGTCTTTTAGAGAGAAACAAGCATTTTGTAAAATTTAAAAAGAACGAAGAGTTCAAGAATCCCATGGATCTTCCAGTTCATTGGCAGGAAAAGAGGTTGTGTCCACTTGCAAACCGGGCCTATCCTGCCTGAGCTGCTGCAGCATTTCTGCTGGCGGAATTTGGCACTCGCTCATCTTAATTGTTTGCAACGTTCGGCAGTGCTTGAGCTCGGCCACGTCTCCACTGAAATAGCACCAAGAAAATTCTAGTTCTTGCAGCGTCTGGCACTGCTTTATTTCGGAGAGAGTCGAGCCGGTTATGTTGTAAGACCCTAACACTAGCCGTTGTAGGCCCGCGCAGCCCGCAAGTCCCGTAGGAGTTTTCCTGTTGAGCACTCCGGTGGTTAAAGGCCCACAGCGCCACAGTTTCAAAGTGCGAAGCGAGCGGCATGCGTGCAGTGCCTTGAGGTTGGCGAATCGATTGGCCTGCCCCAAACGCCGTTCTTGGAGCGCGGGGCAGCGCTGCAATTTAGCCAAGCCCCGCAGGGTGAGGCCTTGACATCTGGACAGACACAGGGCCTGCAGGCCCCGCCAGCCGGACAGTTCGTCCAGCAGCTCATCCGACGCGTCGGGATCCAGAGCCAGCTTGAGCTTCGTGAGGTTCTGGTCCAGTGAACGTACGGCAGCTGGTGGGAGGGGCCTAAAGTCGAGCAAGTCCAGCTCCTGCAGTTTCGTGAGCGAAGGCAGTTGCTGGAGCACGTTCGTAGCTCCGACCAAGTTGCGCAAGGCCAGCCCCGTGATCGGCAGGTCCTGCAGGCCGGAGCCCGTGATTTGGTCGCAAGAGGCTAGGTAGAGTTTCTGGAGTTTCGGCATCGAGCGTAGATGTTTCAGCCCGTGGTCTGTAATTACACGACAATCGTGCAGCGCCAGGTTCTGTAGTTGCTGCAGTTCCTGCAGGTTCCGGAGGTTTTCGTCGTGGACTCTTTGGCTCGAAATCACGAGCGTCCGGAGAGTCTGGGTGTGCTGACTGTTGTGCAGAGACAGACAGATGTTGATGGTGCCCCTGGCCACTAGGTTGTGGATGCAGCCAAACTCGTCCAGGGCCTTGCTTTCTTGCCACAACCGGTCAGAGTACCATTCGCCCTCCAGGACCAAGGTTTCTACCGTAACGGGTTTTAGGGAGTAGCCCTGGTAGTCGGACCAGCGTTCGCGGTCTTGGTAGTAGGGCTGCTCTAGCACCAACCGTTGTATAGGGCGTTCGGCGCAGGCGCGGGTAAAGAACCGGAGTATTCTCCGGTGCTGCTCGTTCGAAAACTTAAACACTGGCTCCTCGTAGTTTGCCCAGAAGGCGAGTTGCTGGACTAAAGCCAAGGAATCTCGGCACGCGAGCGCGAACCGGACGGCTTCCTCCGCGCCTGCCAGGTCTCTCACCATTGGCCAGAGATCGTCGGGCAGTTTGAACAGCCAGCAAGACTGCTCGAACCGAAGTTTGCTTCTTTTGCGTGGCCTAACCTCTTCAAGCGGGGGGCGCGCCGAGAGAGGGGGGATCCCGCGAGTGGCTCGTGCTGACCTCCTCGTGGCCAGAAAATAACTCATTTCCCCTTTTTTGTTTTTATAAAGTTGGAGTGTTCACTTTCTGTGCCTGTGTATGTGCACGGGGGCTTGGGGGAGTGTTCTTCTTCGCCTGCTGCCCCCCGCTTCTTCCGGACCAATTTCCTTTCCCCCCGCCCATGCTCTTTGTTGGGGGCCCCTGCGGCGCCTGTGTGTTGCACCAAGGTTCGCTTTTAATTAAACTGTGAAGAAATCTCTAGGTCGGGCCTCCTTCTCGCCGCCTCTTCTTATCCCCCCCCGCTTTTGTTCCCCCTTCCCCTCCGGCCCCCCTTCCCTACCTGCTGCAAAAAAAGGCAGGGGTTTGTGTAAGCGAGCGTGGTGGGGAGGGGACCGGAGAGGCAAGGAGAAGAAAGAGAGGAAATGGGCGGGGGAGGAAAAGGGGGCGGGGGAGGAAAAGGGGCGGGGAGGAAAAGGGGCGAAGAGGGAAAGGAGGGTGGAGGGGGGAAAAGGGGCGAAGAGGGAAAGGAGGGTGGAGGGGGGAAAAGGGGCGGGGAGGGGGTGGTAAAAAAAAAGGGAAGAGAGGGAGGGAGGGGGGGGGGGGGCGCGACGACAAACGCATCTGCGGGAGGCCGTCGCCAGTTCTTCCGTAGTGTTTTGGTTTAGAATCCACAGCAATAGCCTAAACCACAAGCCGCTGGTCCCACAACAGCTACTGGCGACCAACGCGCCCTCTTTCCTGTCTGCGCACCACGAGTGGAGATCGCTCAGGGTCCGGTGGCCGTGCGGCACGCTGGGCTCCGCCACCGCGGCCCGGCAGCAGCCGGCCGGCCAGCACGCGCACCCCAGGCCGCCGCGGGTCCCTAGGCCGCTGCGCGTCCCGCGGAGGCGCTTCCATGCCCCGCTACAGTGGTGGTCGCCACAGCAGCTTGTTCTGATTGGCCACGGGGTGGTGAGTGCGGTCACGGGCCTCGGCAGCGAGGTAGGTGCTGGCGTGGCGCTGACGCACGCGTTGGGCGACGGTTCGGTGCTGCGGGCCGTCAAGGGCTGCCAGTACTCGCGCCAGGGCGTCGAGCTCGTGAGGCAGGCGGACGGCAGCTACCAGGAAGTGGGCGGAGCTCCCCGCCCCGTGGTGGAGCAAGCCGCGTTCGTGTGGGCGCCCGCGTTGGTGCAGTACCTCGAGTGGAACGCGCGGCCCTGGCACCAGCAGCTGATCTGGGACGTGCTCGAGTATGAAGGCCCTCGGCTGGCGCCGCTGGCCTTTGCATTTAGCCAAGAACTCGTGCTGAGTCAGTGGGGGGGCAAGTTTAAGGGCTGGGTAGCCACCGCCCGCAACCCTTTCGAAGGTAGCCACGTGATTGCACTCTGATTACACTCTGAGCCACCAAGTTCTCTATTTCATTAAAAAAGAAAGGCCAAGCCCTCAGACTGTAGCCCGGCAGCCGGAGTTAGGGGCCCCGGAGTTTTAAAAACGCTCTGTTTAGTAAGGCCGGGGGCCGGGTGCGTTCGTAGCGGGAGCCCGCGGCTACCTCCGGTCCAAGCACGTCCGGTACAGCCAGGGGAGGGGGGCCGGTTGCGATAACCTAGTGTGCCATCTTGGGGGGGGGAGGGACACGTCCGGCTGGTGGCGTGGACCAGCGAAGGCCAGTCAAAGCCTTGGGTCGGTGTCAGCCCAACGTGGCCTCCGGAGAGCGTTCAGCCTGGGGTAGAACCTCGGTCGGTCAAAACCTCCTCCAGGGCCCGCCCCTCTCCCCGTGGCGGTGGTGCCTAGGGGAGAAGCAGTGGCCTTCCCCCCAGCTTGCCCATGCCCGACAACTCCGGGCCTAGCCTAGAACAGGCTTCGTGTTGAGTAGCAGACACGCACAGCCGTCCGTCCCTTCTGCCACGCACCCGTCGACCTCGAGGCTCTCAGTGTAGAGAGGTATTGCTCCAAGCAAGCCTCCGGCTCCAGTCCTCCTCCCCGCCCGGCTCCGCCTCGACGTGCTCTGTTACCCGTAGGGACGGTACCCGGCAGTGGCGAGGCCGCGGCGGCGCGAGGGGGGGGGGGGTGCGACAGGCGGCGCACACCTGCACCGGTGCGCGTGCACCTGGCGCCGCGCGCGCACCTGGCGCGCGAGGAGGGGGGGGCGCGTGCCCCCTCCCACCCGGCTGCGTCCCGTCGTGGCGCTGGCACAAAAGGTGACGGCACGAAGCCACCAAGTACAACCATGCCTAGACCTACCACACCCCGCCGCCAGCTGCACCGCTTCCACCCGTACGCTGCGCCGACCACCACCACCGCCCCGACCGCCAGCCGTGCCGGCGGCGCTGGGTTCCGCGCCCTCGGCACCGATCTGCTGCGCTACCTCTTGGCGTTTGTCGTACACCTAGCCGCGCCGGCTCGGCCAGAGCCACGGCTGGCCAACCGCCGGGCGGTGGGGACGCTCGCACTCGTGAGCCAGAGCTGGCACCACGCCGTGCAATTCCTCCCGGGCTGCTACCGTGACTCCCGGCTGTACAACTTTGTGTTGCTCAAGCGCCTGTTTGCCGCCATTGACGAGCCCGTGTGGTGGGAGCAGGGCCGGGTGCGCAGCGTGTTTGCTACCGGGCGTGACGACGAGCTGTTTGCCGAACGCACCCTGACCGCGTTATTCGCCCCGGCGCAGGTGGCCCGCCTGCCCACGCTGTTCCCGGGCTGGCTCTCGCCGGCCGGGCAGCGACTGCGCAAGGAGGCGGGGGGGCTGTACGTGGCCGAAGGGGGCCCCGAGGACGAGTGGGGCGCTATCCATGTACGTACACAGCGAGGCCGTCGCGTGGTACTTGGCCCGGCACTGTGACGCACGAGAACTCCTGGTCCTGACACACAAGCTGCTGGCCGCCCACGCTCCCTCGTTCCTGTCGGCGCACCACGAGTGGAGGTCACTCAGGGTCCGGCTGCCTTGCGGCAGGCTAGGCTTCACCGCCGCGGCCAGGCCACGACCGGCCGGGCAGATCCCGCCACCACTCGGGCCGCTGTGTGGCCCGAGCAGGCGCTTCCGCGCTCCGCGGCAGTGGTGGTCACCCCAGACGCTCGTCCTCCTCGGGAATGGGGTGGTGAGCGCGGTCACGGGCCTCGGCAGCGAAGTAGAGGTGGGCGCTGCGTTGAGCCACGCGTTGGGCGACGGCTCGGTGCTGCGGGCCGTCAAGGGCTGCCAGTACTCGCGCCAGGGCGTCGAGCTCGCGAGGCAGGCGGACGGCAGCTACCTGGAAGTGGAGGGGGTCCCCCGCCCCGTGGCGGAGCAAGCCTCGTTCGTGTGGGCGCCCGCGTTGGTGCGGTACCTCGAGTGGAACGCGCGGCCCTTCCACCGGCAGCTGATCTGGCCAGTGCTCGAGTATGAAGGGCCTCGACTGGCGCCGTTGGTTTTTGCCTTTAGCGAAGAACTCGTGCAGACCCAGTGGGGAGGCCGGTTTCAGGGCTGGGTAGCCACCGCCCGCAACCCGTTCGAAGGTAGCCACGTGATTGCGCTCTGAGCCACCAAGTTCTGCTAGTCTGTCTGATTAAAAAAAGAAAGGCCAGCCAAAAACCGTAGCCCGGCAGCCGGAGTTAGGAGCACTGGAGTTTAAAAAACGCCCTGTTCGGTGCAGCCGGGTGCCGTCGTAGCGAGAGCCTCCTCGGACCGGAGTCGTCCACCACGTCCGACACAGCCAGGGGCCGGTGGCTGACGCCTGCGGACACTGCGCCCCCAGGGCATGGCCCCGGGTGCACGGCCAGGGCTTGGGGGGGGGGGGGGAGGAGATCCTGCCCCTGTGCGCGCGCGGCTGGTGTCCGTCCGGGGGGGCCTCCCTCCCCCGTCGGCGGAGCCGTGGGGCCGCCAGGGGGGGGGGGGGGAGGGCTGCCACTGGCCGGACCACCCCCCTTCTTCTTCTTCTCCTCCCCTCCCACGCGGGGGAGGGACGGCCTCTCCCCCCCGGCCGGGTTCTGGCCGCTCGCCGCCGCTCGCGCCCGGGCTGCCTAGTTAAAACCAGCATGAGTGTCGCGGCGGCGCATGTACCAGCAAGTGTGCCAACGAGCGCCCCTGCACCTGCGGCGGTTTTGTCGGTACCAAGGGACCGCCCTGGGGGCGTGGACCCTGTTTACGGCTATCCTGCTCGCGCGGGCACCGCCGGGGGGTGCGGCGGGGGGGGAGGTCGTCTGGCTCGCGGCCGCGGTGTTGTGGTGTGTGGCTCAGGCACTGGGGCTGCTGTTCCTGTGTCTGTGCCTGCGCCTGCCGGCGTCGTGGCGGGCCGCGTGCGGCGTCGGGCACTACGACGTGCGCTACGTGCACTCGTGGCTGTACCGGGAAGGGGCCCCGGGCCTGACGTACCTGCTGTTCGTGGTGACCTTCTGCGAGACCTTCATGTTCCAGTACAACGCGCCCGCCCTGCTGCTGCTGGCCCTGGTCGCTAACGGCAGCCGCTACCTGGCTTTGTACGAGATGCTATGCTGGCTGGACGTGCACGAGGACTGGTCGGCGCAAGCGGACGAGGCCACCCCGTCGGTGTACCTGCTGATCCGGTACGTGGGTTCCCTGGCGCAGCTGCGCCTGTTCGTCGGCGCGATGCTCGTGTACTCGGCCGTGCAGCACCTGTGCCTGGTTGCGTGGCTGTTCTGGGGCGGGCCGCCCCTGCTGCCGCAGCACAGCCTGGCCGGCCTGCGCGAGGACCTGCAGTGGGTCCTGGCGCAGAGCGCCGGGCCCCCCGCCGGGGGCGGCCACTCGTCGGACGCCGCGCCCGCCGAGCTAGCCTCGCTGCCGCCCTGGGCCCGCGACCTGTGGGGCGCCGGCGACTGTCCCTCGTTGGCCGTCCCCTGGCCGGCAGTGGCCGAGGTCGCCCGGACACCCCCGTGGGTGTACCGGCACGCCTGGTACCCGCACCAGGCCGCCCCCGCGCGCACCAGCTTCCACCTGCCGCTGGGAGCGGCCGGGGCCGGGCGCACGTGGGTGTGGTACACCGACCGGACCACGGGCCTAAGCTGTGCCTGGGCCTGCCCGCGCGCCAACAGCTCGGCGGGGTGCGCCCGGCTCGCGCTGCCCAACCTGACCACGGCCGACCCCCTGACGTGGCTGGCGGCGCTGTGGGGCGGCGACCCGCTCGGGCCCGCCTGGTTGCTCATCACCGCCGCGGCACACCCGGCCAGCCCGGAGGGCTCCGTGCCGGCCGACCTGCGGCGGGTGCTGGCCCTGGCCCAGGAGGCGGCGCGCGCGGTGGGCCCGGCGGAGCCCCACGCCCCGGCGCCCGGGCTGCGCCTGCTGGCGGGCGCGCGGCTGGTGCGGGAGGAGATCGCGCGCCAGACCTGCTGGGCGCTGCCGCGCCCGCTCGCGGCCAGGCCCGAGCTGCGGCGCGAGCTGGCGGCGGCCGGCGCCCCGGACGACGCGGCGTTGGAGGCCGAGTGCCGCGAATGGCGCATGGTCAAGCGAGACTTCCGGCGGCTGGCGCTCGGCCGCAACCTGTCCCTGCACTGGCTGCGCCTCCTGTTCCTCGGCCTCCTGTCCGTCCGGGCGGTCGGCACCGGCGCGTGCTGGGGGCCGGCGCGGGCGTGGGGCGCGGCCGCGGAGCGACCGCTGGTCCGGTGCTACCGCGAGCAGCTGGACCGCCTGTGCTGCTGGTCGGCCTGCTGCTGCGTGCTGGGCACGGTCGCCCTCGTGCCGGCCCTGCTCACGGGGCCCCTGTCCTTGCTCGTGCGCTGGGACGCAAAAAGGCGCGCGAGGGGCCCCAAAAGGCCGCTGACGAGCCCAGCAAGAAAAAGCACAAGCAGCACAGCAAGACTCACAGCAAGAAGAGCGACAAGAAGAGCGACAAGAAACAAAAAAAGCAAAAGCGCGAGGAAGAGCCCGAACCACGCCCGAAGAGAGTGGTCAAGCGCTAACGCCTGCTGAACGCAGAGTGCAACAGGGCCCAAAAGTTTAGTCTGAACCACTTCGCACTCCGGCGGGCACCGTTCCGCCGCCGCCTGTACAGACAAGTTATGCAGATCGGGGGCAGGGTCGAGAGGTACAACAAATCAGCCCTGTATGCACTCATGATTGTGGCCGAGGACTACCTGCGCTCCCTGTTTGAAAAAAGTAAGAGATTAGCCATCTTACAGAAACAGCACACGTTGCTGCACAAACATTGGCGCTTCGCTGAATTCGAGGAGAAGATGTCGATGCAAAGGATGGCGCCAAACCCTTGAAAAGACGCTCGCTGACATCCACCTAGACAAAAAAAACTTCTTGGGGTTTTTTGCTTTTGCAACAATCTTTTTTTGGCTGTCTTATTTTTCTTGGGTCCCCCCCCCAATAAGACAACGCGCGCGCCCCCAAGATTATTATTATTAAAAAGCTTGCCTTTTCTTGTTGTAGTCTAGCTGCTGACCGGCCCGCCGGCTTTATTTATTCCTTTGGCGCAATTCGACGGAAGTGCTGCCTCTATATTTTTTTATTGCTTGTTGTTTCTTCATCAAAGCCATTCAGCGAACCTTCGCTGGTCGAGCCGTCGGAGCAAGGCGTCAGAACAATGCGACGCGAACTCAACCTGCCTTGCAACAAGCCGGGGGACTCCTAGCTAAAGCTTTTATTTGGCTGCGTGGGGGTTTTCTGTAATTCCAGGAGTTGGTGCTGCAGGTCTTCTGCGCCAAAGGGCAGGCTGTGTCTGGGCGAGCCCGGCTCGCTCCTAGTTTCCCCGTGGTTCACGGACCTGCTCGTGCAGGGCCCGGGCATACTGTAGCAAGTGGAGCTCCTGAGCCTGGTCAGCACGGGGGGCGCTGACGCGACCCTGTTGTGCGATTGTGGGGCCTGGCGTCCTGGGGGGCCCCCGAAATCAACGTTGTCAACCACGTCGTCTTCCAGAGCGGGGGGCTCCCCCTCAGCTGGGTTGGCCACGCCGGACAGCATATCGGAACGGCGGCGGAGCGGCGCCGTGCTAGGCGCCCGTGGGTGAGGCCCGTTCAGAGCCTTTATGTCCAGGGGAGGCGGGCGCCTCGTCGTCGGCGACAGCAGGCCGCTGCTCGCCCTCGGGGGTAGCGGTAGCTTGCGAGGTAACACGAAGACAGTCGTGCCTAACGTGCCCAGATCTGCTGCCTGAGGCTTGGGTAAGGGTGGCAGTGCACGTGGCGGGTGTAGCGGGGTCGTCACAGCTAGCCCGGCGGGGGAAGGGCGGCGCGGAGGAGGGGGGGCCTCTTTGGAGGAGGAGGCAGCAGGGGCGGGGCGGGCGGCACGGCCCCTCCGCCCAATCCCGTAGGTGAGCTACTAGCGGGGGGCCCCTCGTCCGCGCCGTCGCTGGGAACGCGCCGCTCGGAGGTGCTGCCCGTCAGGCTGTCCCAGGAGTTCCTGGCAGGCGTGGAAATCGGCGAGGGCGTCGGCGAGGCGTCAGCGGCGCCTGAGCCACGGACCGCATTCACCAAGGGCCCGCCCTGCTTGCTATCTAAATCATAGACCCCCGTAGCGCGCAGCAGGGCCACCCAGCTTTTGCAGGACCCCGGCGGCACGTGCAGCAGCAGGTCCGTGCCCTGTGCTTCTGAATCATCGTACGGCCCAAGGCGTTTCAGCCTGAGCTCGGGCTGGCACTCGGGCGCCTGCTCGGGCGGGGTTCACAAACCGCAGATTCCGCTGGTGCAGCATGAGCCTGACGCCTGCAGCCAACGGTCTGGCGTTGGCGGGGGGGGTCCGCCGCACCCGCTACGGGGTGCAGGGGCGAGATGGGTGGCAAGGCCCTGATGTGTGGTTCCGAACCGCCGGCCGAACAGAAGATGAGGCAGTCGGGATAGACGAAGGCGCGCGCTGCCCGGTAGGACGCGCCGTAGCCCGCCGGGCTTGTCAAGGCTAAAGAACAGCAGGCCGAAGCCGCTGGGATACTGCTGCTGGTTGGACAATTGTAGAAACTGCGCCAGCCTCCCGTAGATAATTATGATCGAACAAGCCCTTTTCCGCCAGGCGTTTCGCGGACACTAGCGACAGGCGCAGCGCGTCCCCGTCCGGCAGGGTCTCCCGGAGGTCCCAGAGCGCCAGCAGTTGCGCGTACGGGTAGCTAAGGGCCGCGGCGAGGTCTTGGTTGTGGACCAAGGTCCTGACGGCCCGCAGCCAGGCCTTGCCCCCGCTCGAAACGCCGATGGCGGCCTTGATGCACGTCATGTGCGTGTCGGTAGACGCGTGCCAGCGTGTAAAAGAGTCCAGGCGCGGGATAATTTCGCGCTGGATGACCTGCGCTACCTCTTCATGGCTCAGCGGGGTTCGGGTAAGAATAGTGCTGGCGACGGTGTGCAGCGACGCCAGCAGGGACTCGTAGATGGAAAAAACAATACTGCCCCCGCCGTCACGTTGCCCCTCCACGAGCAAGCGCGTGAGGGGTTTGACGTACAAGCATTGTAGCAGGCAGTATTCAGTAATGAAGCCCAGTGCCCACACCCTGAGCTCGCCCACCCTGTTGTTCATGTACCTGGCTTTCTTGGCTTTGCGTGAGGGACAAGGGAAAGGGGGACGGCTTCTTCAGGTGGGGGTAGAGATACTAGCGCGGGGGAGGGAGCAAGGGAGGGGGCGTGGTGTTGTTGGGATGTTTTTTTTTGCTCTTTTTTTAAAAACAGAAATACACACGCGCACGGGAGGGAAACCGTGGGGGGGGGGGGGGGGGGCAGACGCACCACAGAACGCAAGGCCACGGCTGCAAATATGTACCTTCCGGATTTGGGCCAGCACCCATCCTCTCCCCTTTTTTTTGCGAAGCACACGGGGACGGAGTGGGGATGGGGGGGGGGGGGGGAACCGAGTAGGGATGGGGAGAGGAAGGGAGGCGACCGGGAGGGGGGGGGGGGGGGGGGGGGGGGGGGGGGTTAGGAAGGCGAGGGCAAGCAAGGGCGACGACGTCGGGGGGTGGGGCAAAAAAAAGAAAGCAAGTAGAACACACCTTCTTTTTTGGGGGGGAGGGATTTTTCTTTTTGTTTGGCTCCGTAGTTTCTTTGCTGGTATTCTCAAAAGCAAACCCCTTTCTCACCGCACTCCTTATCCCCACCCGCACCTCTTTTCCCTTCCCCCGTTTTCTTTTCTCTTGCTCTGGTTTTGCTTCCCCCCCCCCCCCCCCCCCTATTCACGGGCCCCCCATGCTACTAGCGCTGGCCGTGCTGGCGACGGTCTGCCGAGCCCTGAACGTAGTGTCAAGCTACCGCAGTTCGGAGGGCGGGGATTCCACGTTGCTCGAGCTTTCTTTTGACCAGGATGACCTGCCTTCCAGCCAGGCCGAGGGCGTCTTACAATTTCAGGTCGAAGGGGCGGCCATCGGCGCGGGGCTGCGCGGCCTGCTGCAAGGGACCCTAACCGCGACACCGCCCGAGTCAGTCGTAGAACGCAGCCTGCTGGGTTACGTGCCGGAAGGCTCGAACACACGCACCTTCAGCGTGTGCAACCAGTTGCAGAACGAGGCGCAGCTGGCGGGCGCGAGCGAACGGGAGTCGGCGCTGGCGGATTACTCGCTGCAGGCCCTCCAGGAACAGGCCGAGCAAAACAGCGGCCGGCGCCGCCGGTTGCAACAAGTGTCGGACGGCGTGCAGCCCTGCCCCGACGGCGACGCGGAATGCAAGGCGCTAAACGCCGGCTCTCCCGGTCGTTACGTGTGTTACGCGTACAACCTCATGTCCAAGGAGCTGTTCAGGTTCTGCATAGACAGCAGGATGTGCCTGCTAGGCGCATCGGACACGAATTGCATGCTGGGCATCGCTAATTGCACCGCCACGGCCAAGCGTGCTCTGGACAGCGGCGCGCCCGTGAGCTGCCCCCAGGCGTGCGACGTCGGCCAGTACTGTGCGGTGCCCAGCGGCGGCACGGCGTCGTCGCCGGGCGTTTGCCTCAACATTACGAGCACAATGGACGCTCCTCACCTCGGGGATACGCCCGGCACGGGCAACTGCTACGACGAGAGAATAACGGAGGCCATCTCGGACCAGGCGCAGAAAGACTTTGAACGCGTGTTCAGCAGCGGCTTCAAGGGGCTGAGCGACCTGCAGGCCACGCTGGACAAGACGGCGCAGATCTACGACAGTGCGCTCAAGAATCTCTCAGAGACGGGCAAGCAGCAGAACAAGACGCTGCAGCGGCTGCTGCTGAACATCCACACACTGAACACCCAGAAACAGCAGGTAAATGTCACCTCGCAGGACTTTCTGCTCCTGAACGAGAAGATCAATGCGTTCCTGCGGCACGAAAAGTCCATGCTCGAAGACTTCAACAGGACCACCAAAGCGACGTTCCTGGATCTGCAGACGTTCGAGGGGTCCATGAACGAGGAAACCAACGCCGTGAAGGCGTTGTTTTTGGCGCTCTTGGCGCAGAGCGGGGTGCAGAGCACGCTGATGGGCGAGTTTACCGTGGACCTGGCGGGGCTGCTCGACATGGACCGCGCCACGCTGGCCGAGGTGCGCGAGCTGCAGACGTCGGAGCGCTCGCGCCGCGCGCTCGCGGCTATGCTGTTTGCCTATGCTGAGCAGGCGGCCGAGCGGTCCAACACGCACTTGCTAGCGGAGGGCGGCGTGCCGCCGCTGGGCTTCGCCCGCGTGAACGAACCGAGGGACCCGTACTGGTTCCGCTTCACGGTGGTGATCCAGTTCGAGCAGGACACCCTGCTTTCAGATTTTCTACAGGCCGCCAAGATAGATGACCTCTACAACTGGGCGCTGCAGGACCCGGAGGTCCGCTGGAACTACGAGACCTACACACCAACGACCGAGGACCTGAACCCTTCCTGGCTGCTGTCGGCCGAGCCGCTGACGATCGGCGAATACTGGAGCAAGACCCTCGGCAACCATGCCGACGAGGCAGGGAAATTGGCGCGCTATGCGAACGAGCTCAACGGACAGCACGCAGTGAACTCGGGCATGGGCCGCGTCCGCTGGTTGTTGCTCAACACCGTGCGCTTCTTCTGCGACCCGCAGTTCCTGCTCGAGCAGAGCGACAGCTGGTTCGCGTTCAGGGACATCATGGGGCTGCTCGGGCCCCCGGGCTGCGAGCCGCCCGCGCTCGGCACAGACGCGCCGCGCCCGGACAACGCCTGCCACTGCTGGCTGGAAATAGTTCGCACGCGCTGCCTGCGCAAAGCTAAAACCCCGCAGTGGACCCCCGCGGCGGCCGCGGAGGAGGCCGCGGTGGAGCCAACCACAGCCATGTGCGGGTCCGCCGTGGGAACGGACCTGACCGACCAATTCTATGGCGGCTGGCTGCCGCGCGGCGCGCGCAAAGAGACGGTCACGTCTGAGCAGGAGCTCAGCGAGCTGCTGCGCGTGTGGTGCGCCGCGGCCGTGAAGAGCGCGCCCGACGGCCGGATTTTTTTCAACAGCAACCTGCTGGAGCTGGCGCTGCAGCTGGAGCCGGACTCCACGCCGCGGCTGGGGCCTGGCAGACCGTGCGGCAGCCGTCGAACGAGGAGTACAAGTACTGCTCCACGCACTGGGCCGACATCGAGCCCCAGTCGGCGCTGCTGCGGCGGCGCTCGAACACGACCAACGCCGCCACGCTGCCGTACGTACTTTTCTACTCGGCGCAGCAGGCGACACGATTTCTGCGCCAGCGCGAGATGACGCAGGTGCTGATCGACGTGGCGGGCGACCTGCCCGACGACGTGGACATGTCGCCGCGGCCGTTCTTTACCCGTGCGCCCGCGAGGCTGCGCGCCCCGCAGGTCCCGCCCGCGCTCGGCGACAGCGCGTGGACCGTGCCGCCCGACGTGGCCAACTGCGACACGCTGACGGCAGGCTTCAGCACGGCCAGGCTCCTGCCGCTGTGGCAGCTCAGGCACGTGGAGACGCGCCAGAAATTTACGTTGCAGCTGAAGAACCTGGACTCGGGCGTGACCTTTACGCAGAATCTGAGCATGCTAGTGCCGCACCAGCTGCCGGCCGAGTCGGTGCTGGTGCTGGACTACCTGTCGTGCCTGCACCACTGGTGCGGACTCCGCGACAACTACAGCTACGAGTACGACGTGCTGCCCGAGGAGGTCAGCGGCCACCCGAACCAGGCGCTGCGCTACACCGACTACGTCATGTTCTTCCCCGAGGATGAGCGCGGCGCCGTCGAGCAGAACAGGCACTTGCTGTTCCCGCTCGGCTGCACTACTGCCGGCGACGACGGCTGTGCTGCTGCCGCTGTGGGCGACTGCGTGCCGCACCACCTGAGCAACCGCGCGACCGTGCAGGGCGAAACGCAGGCCGAGTTCTGGAAGCGCCAGCACCTGAGCGCGCGCCTGGACCCCACGCGCCTGGGCCGCTCGCCCGTGGACTCGCGCAAGCGCTTGCTGAACGGGGTGCAGTGGCAGCGCAGGCGCTGCGAACAGAACGGCGCGCCCGAGGGCGCGCTGTGCCGGCTGCTGCGCACGCACTGGTGGCCGTCGTTGAACTTTCTTGGCGGCGAGACGCTCGACAACGTGGGCTGCACGGACGGGCGCTTCCCGCTGCGGCCGCTCAATTGGTCGTCGCGCCTGAGCTTCGACGTGCCGGGCACCAGCTTCGCGCGCCGCGACGAGGTCGCGACCTGGTGCCCGATCGACGGCAGTACGCAGGTTGAGCCCCGTTCGCCCGTGGCCGGCGAGCCCGGGCTGCGGCTGCGCTTCCGCCAGGGGCTGGACGCGGGCGCCGGCGCGGCGAGACCGATGCTGCTGCAGGTGTGGCGCGACAACAACCACACGCTGGTGGCCCAGTCCGACCTGGCGTACCCGACCGCGCAGGGCCTGTACTTCGTCGACGTGCCGGGCACCGACAACCCAACGGCCGCGGCGGCGCTCGCGAACGGGACGAGCGGGCTGTGGCTGCGCATCGTCGTTGGCACGCAAATGTCGGGTGAGCCGACCTTGGAGTGCCTGTCCCTGTCGCTCGACATTTCGGGCGGCGCCCAGACAGTTGACAGCTTCTTTGCTTCAACCTCAGCAGGCGGCGCGGGCGGCGCGGGCGGCGTGGCCCAGGGCACGATCGAGCACATGTGGCTCCAGATGCAGACGGGCGCTGCCAGCACCGGCACGGCCGCGGCCCTGGTAGCGGCTATGACCGCCGCCGCGACGTCGAACCTGTTGCAAGACGTAATCAAGGCCGGCAACGCGACGGTCCTGGCGGGCCTGCTGAATGACTGGGAGCAAGAGCTCGCGGCCCTGCGGGCTGTGCTAATGTCCTCGTTCGCCCAGAACGAAGAGTACCTGCGACAATCGGCCGCGAATACCAACGCGCTCGCCCGGCAGCTGGAGGCCACCATCAACCAGACCAAGTCGGTGCTGTCGACCTTCGACAAGGACCTGGAGGCGGCGCGGCGGGAAATAACCAAGATTAACGTGAGTGACGAGGCGCTGCAGAACGCCAGCGCCAGATGGGGCCACTGGTTCGACGAGGTCCATAACCTCGGGGCCTCGTTGGCCAATGGCGGGCTGTTCCAGTCGGTCGTGAGCGGCTACGTGCGCTCGACGGTGCCGAGCGAGTACGTCATAGACGACATTATACGAGTGCCCGTCGTGAAGTTCCCGGACGACCGCGGCCCCGCCTGGCGCACAGTTGTGCGCGCGTTTTCTGCGCGGCGCTGGGACGCGTTCAAGAACGGTGCCTTCAATTTCTTCCAGGACGTAGGCAAATGGGTTGAGAAGGCGGTCGACTGCGCGGCCGACATCGCGACCAAGCTGGACTTCGACTGCGTAGCACCCGGCGCTCCCGACTGCAAGCTTACCCGGCCTAAGATTCTGGGCGGGTTCTGTTACTAAGAAAACCAGTTGTTTCACACCTGCCGCGGCGATTACGTGCACACCGACGGCTCCAAGGACGTGCCCGTCGTGTGCGACCTGAAACGGGCGGCCTGGACGACCAAGTACATCGTGCGCTACGCCTTGGCGTTCTTGCTGCTCGTAGTAATACCAATCGTCACCGCTGGCTTGCTCGCGTATGCTAGCTATTGGCTGTATCACAAGTGCCAAGAAGAACGTTTGGCTAGGCGCCAAATTAGACACTTTGATAGACTTGAAAAAGAACAAGCACAAGCAAAACCTGCAGAAAAAGAATCGCTCCTGCCAAATGGTGAGAAAGAAACTTCCGGAAGTAGTCGGCCGAAATCCTCTCGGCTAGCGAGAGGAGGATGGAGGAGGGGTTTCCAAACGAAAAAGCAAGCCCAAAAAATAGAGCGCTCATAGATTTTTCTCACTTCCGAGACAAAAGAGAATGACAGAAGAAGAGCAACAAAAAAAACTTTTTGTTTTAATTAAAAACGTGCCTGCCTTTGCGTTTACATGAGCCCCCGCCTCCTTTTATCTTTTTTACAGAGGGGTGGCTTTTTCTTTTCTCTGACGAAGAAGAGCAAAAAAAGAAACCAAACCGGAAAAGGAAATGGGAGGAAGAGGGAGTGCGGACACAAAATACTGCCAAAATCAGAATGTAGGGAGTGAAAAGATTCCTCCGTCTTCCAGGCCTCGAAACTCTTTGGGCACGGCGTAGGGTTCATCTTTCCTATACACGAGGTCTCCGCCCGAACGGGCGGGGGAGGTCTGGTACAGCATCTTTTGCCCGCTGAATACTGGGGGTATCTTTTCCAAGCTGATGCTGTCAAAGCAAGTGTCGGTGAGGATGCCTTCTTCCTGAAGACGCATTTCTTGCCCGCCGGAGTTCTGTGGAACTTCGAAGCTGTCGAAACAAGGAGCCGATTGAACACGCGCCCCTGGCTCCGCGGGTCTCGAGCCTTGATGATCGGCGTTAGGATCAGCGATTTCGTTGGCCTTGCACAGGTTTCCCCCGCAGTGAAAGCACTCACTTGAATCCTCGGTAGACTCTGTTCGAGGTTTGACGGGCGCATCAGCGCGTGGATTAACAGAGGAAGACTTACAACCTGTCGCGCTGCTTGCAGCTACACCTGCGCACACGTCGCAGGAGACGCTCACACTCACGCAGCCCCTGCACACGTCGCACACGGAGCCAGAGACTGACTGCGCCCCCGCTTTGGCCGCTTCGTTTTTGCAATTGCTGCACCAGGAAACTGAGACAGATTTTTTTACCCCTGCGGCGTTGTCCGCCTTTATGCAAACCTCGCACACGGAGCCAGAGGGCGACTTGGTGGCCACCGCGACGGCCATTGTGTGTTTGCAAACGTCGCACTCGGAGACGGAGACTGACTGTTCCACCGCGCCGGCCATGGCTTTCGTGCACGCCGGGCACAGGGAGACAGACTCTGCTGCCGCCGCTCCGGTGGTCAATCCGTTCTGGCAATCGGGGCACAGAGAGACCGAGACGCTGTGCTGACCCGCAGCGCCCCCCGGGATGCCCGAGAACGACAACCTCGTCGCCCGCGCCCGTCATTGCTTGCGTGCACGCCTTGCACAGGGAGCCACAACTCGACTCAGTCGCCGCCGCTCCGGTCAATCCGTTCTGGCAATCCACGCACAGAGAGAGCGAGGCGCTGTGCTGACCCGCAGCACCTCCCCTGATGCCCGAGAACGACAACCTCGGCATCGCCGCGCCGTCCTCTGCGTGTTTACAAACGCTGCACCCGGAAACCGACACAGCTGCTTCCTTGCACGCGCCGCACACGGAAAGTGAGACCGACCCCGCCGCAACTGCGTTCACGCACGCCTTGCACAGAGAATTCTCGGCGGCGCCGTGCTTGCATTCACGGCAACAGGACCCGGAGAAGCTCGCCGCAACCGCTTTTCAGCACTTGCCGCAAATAGGGACGGAGACCGACCGAGGCGCGCCCAAGGCGGAGTCGACGCTCGGCAACTTGGCAGCAATCCTTTGCAGGCATCCGTCGCACAGAGATCGTGCACGGGACCCGGAGACTTCTTTGTACGACGCATGGGCGCACCCCCCCGGCACCACTGCCCTGTGCAGGCACCCGTCGCACAAAGATTCTGCCCCCGGCAAGGCCCGTGCTTGTAACCCGTGCGGACAAGAAATCGAGATGGTGGCAGTCATGTTCTGGTTCAGTGGCAGGCCCACCTCCCTAGTTGCTTCTTCCTGTTCAGGGTGCGGGACTATTGCAGCTACCGCGCACGTGTACAAGCGGGCTGGCTCTGCTGAACGATCCACAGGAATCGAGCTCGGCTTTGTTAGCTCGACCCGGCCCTGCTCCAGCGCTGTTGCTAGCAGAGTGCGCGTCTCGAGGGCAGCAGAAGCTGTACACTGCCGTCGTGTTGGCTGAACCGGAAATACTTGTCTTCGGATTTCTCGGACGACTTGTGTGGCGCGCCCTCCTCTAAGGTGGTACTCGTGGTACGGCACACTGAGCGTCGCGGGCGTGATGGTCCGGTTGCCGGCCGCGGTGTTGGTGTACAGGCCCTCCCATTGTGCCAGGCACGTGTAGTTGCCGCCGCCTATGCTCTGCCACACGGGCGGGCCGCCGATGCCGATCTGCTGCGGGCGGCGGCGGCGGCCGTCCGCGTAATCAATGTCGCCCGAGTTGTCACCCTCTGGAGGCTGTGCCAGCCGGCGCCGCTGCAGCCAGGCCGTACCAGTAGTGTTCGGGTCCGCGATCTGGCCGCTGTCCACGCTATTGGGGGGCACGGGCGCCGGGGTCTGCGCGGCCGGGAACGTGAGGTGTTCGACAATCAGGGGCCGCGCCGTGGGCAGCGCGCCCGTGTTAGTTTGTGATAGTTGTCCCCGCCGCGCCCAGCCCGCAGTACACGCCCACGTACTCCGCCGCCCAGCTGGCGCCGGAGGGCAGGAACTCGAAGTCCTAGGCCGCGTTGTCGACCCAGAACCACAGGTCCATGGGGTGCAATGCCAGAGAGCGCCGCGCCACGGCCCCGGGGTTTGTGGCCAGCAGCGCGCCCCCGGTCCACACGTCGAGGGGTAACAAGTACGTCGCGTACAAGTTCTCGGCCATGGGGCCCACCGCTTGCGGTGCCCTGGTGTCGCGCACCTCGTAGTCCACGAGGCACACGGCGACGTTGCCCACGTCGTCGTAAACCGCATAGCTGACGCGCAGCGACCAGCCCAACGCCAGCGCCGTGGCACCGCCCGCGAGCTCGGGCGGGGACGTAAACAGGGCGGGCAGGCGCAACCCGGCGGACGACAACAGCTGGGCGCCGGCGGCCGTGCCACTGGCTCGCAGCAGCTCGGAGAGCTGCAGCGTGTAGTCTAGGTCGCAGCCCCACTGTTCAATGACGTACACCCAGGAGGAGGCGTCGCTGAGGGGGTAGGCGCAGAAAGTCGCGTCGCCGTCGGCGGTGGGGTAGCAGCCGGTGGAGAACGTAGTGAGGTCGTCGGGGCGGCCCGCGTCGCCGACGAGCGCGTGGCAGCCCGGCGGGCCCGACACATTCGCGTACACGGGCCCATAGTTGTCGTACGTTTCCGCGCTATCGGTCGCGTCGTGCACGAGGTGGTACCAGGCGTTTGCGCGCAAGTGCACGGTTACACAGTTGCCATCGGGGTGCGTGTACGAGCTGCCCGTCAGCCACGTCGCGTTGAAGGGCGCGCACGCCGAGCGCCCGGGCTGCGTGCGCTGCACGGCGCGCACGAACTCGGCCTGTGCTCCCGTGGCATTGAACCGCAGCCTCGCGGCGTCAAGCGGAGCGCTCAGGCCGCCTGCCTGTACCTCACCTGGTTGTGTGTCCAGCAGCACGTGGTACGAGCCGTAGGCCGTGCCCGGGTACACGGCCTGGCGCGGCACGCCGTGGCGCGCCATGACGTCCGCCGCGACCTCGTCCCCGCGCGACACACTGTTCGCGCCGCAAGTGACGGCCGGCGGCGTGTTGTCGACGACGAGCATGAAGTTGCACCACGCCAGATTTCCGGCCTCGTCGTACACGTCGGCGTGGACCGCGTACGTGCCGTCCGGCAGGTAGCGCCGCACTTTTTCGCCGGAACCAAACGCGGTGGTGTAGTTCTGCAGCAGCGGGCCGAACCGCGACTCGAACGAGTACACGCGGCAGTGCGTACGGTTGTCGTCGATGTTGGCGTAGCTGTGGTCGCACAGGTCCCGCGAGAACAGCTCCAGCAGCCTCAGGTCGTTCGTGCCGAAGCCCGCCGCGTGCCACGCGTCCAGAATCGTCTGGCTCAGGTTGCCCCCCGCAACCTCATCGGCGCGGTGCAGAGGGTCCAGGTACGGCTCCGAGTCCTGGCCGCGCAGGCGCAGCTCGCGCCCGCCGGCGCACAGGCCGTAGCGGTCGAGGTTGGGCGGCGACGTATCGATCACGTTCACGGTGAAGTTACACTGCTGGACGTTGCCGGCCACGTCCGCGATCGAGTAGGCCACCGCCCACACGCCCTTGGTGCCGAGCACGTACGTGGCCATGCCGTAATCGTACACAAAAGCGCTGTGGTTCGGCGAACCCAGGTCGATGGTCGAGGCCGAGCCGCCCGGCGGCGCGATGGTGCGGTACACCTCGGCCACGCGGTACAGGTTGGCGACAGCGGTGACGTGCAGTCACACCACGAGGGTACCCGGTACCCCGGCGGGCCGTACGCCCCGCCCAGCGTGCCCAGTGACAGGAACGCGGCGTCGCTGTTTAAATTAATAGTCAAGGCGCCGGTAGGGCAGTCGCGACTGATGGGCGCGCTCGTGTCCTGGCCGCAATTGGCGTCCGCGTGCACTACGCCCGTGCACACGCCCGGCACTCCGTTGGGGTCCACGGTGCTGCAGTTGCAGAAGTTGACGCCCTTGCTGGCGTTGGCTAGCCTGCGCCTGCCCAGTTGTTGTGACGCCAGCACACACTCAAAGCCATAGCAATGCGCAGTTTGGTAGCAGTCGTTGTCGTTGATGAGGCGTGTGGTGGCCTGGGATTCCAGGCGCAGCGACGCCGGGAAGCGGACCGTGAAGCTCAGCGGCAGCCGGAACGTCTGGGTCACGTTCAGCATCAAGAACCTGGTCCGGCGCGTACAGTTGACGTCGACCGAACCCAACAGCCGCAAGTAGCCGTTGCCCTCGTCGTGCACCAGCAACGTACAATCTGTGGTGTAGCGCAGGTACACGACCTGCTGATCCCAGCAGGGATCACCCGAGACCCTGGCAGTGGTAGGCAGGGTCTCGTTGCCACAGAAGCTTTTGGAAACGAAGAACGGCGAGGTCGCCGTAGTAAAACCGCTCAGGGGTTTCAATGTTCAGCATGATGGCGGGGTTGCCCTCGAGCTGGCCCAGGCCGGAGCCGTTGGTTAGGATCATGGCCCTCCAGTTGACGCTTTGTGCAAAGGACCCGCAGGTCTGCCCCGACACTACGACGACGCCGAGTAAGGCCAGGACGAGGGTGCTCATTTCTTGTCTGTTTTGTTTTGTGTGTATCCTTTATTCTTTCTTAGCACCAAAAAGAAAAGCGCGGTTCTAGACACAGAAAGCAAAGCGACGAGGGTGGGAGGGAATTTCCGGGGGGGTGGGGGGTGGGGGCTGGTGCGCGCGGCGGCGTGTGACGAAGGGCCGGGAGGGGGGGGCGCATGGAGAGGGGGGGGGGGGGGGGGAAGGGACGTTGCGGAGGGAAAACGTATGTGTTTTCTTGGCTTTTTTTTTTTTACAGATTTTTGATTTTCGTGCTTGTTTGGGCTTTCGAAACCTTTTGCGTTGCCCCCCTTGTTTACGCAGCTTCACAAAAAACCCCTCTTCCCCTCCCTCAATTCTTTTGCACGCCCTTTTCTTTCTTTTGGAACCTTAATTTCTCTCTCATTTCTTTCTCTTGGCTCCCTTCTGCTTGCGTTCCCCCCCACTCAGTACGTTCGTCACAAAAAGAAAACATCTTTTTAATGGCTTGGGTGCAGCTACGCTTCTCCGTTTGTTGTTAATGCCTGTTTCCGAAATTGTCTCGACAACTGCGTATTACTGCTGCAAGGTCATTATGGACCTGGAGTACTTCACCAGGCGCTCTGCAGATCCGGACGCACTTTTTCAAGTAAGGGTCGTACCAGTGATGATATTGGTCCCTCATGAGTTTGTCCTCCCATTCTAATTTGGCTTTTAGTACGGACCGGTTTCTGTCTAATATGTGTTGCCTGCGGGGAACGTAGGCCGAAGACCACGGCAGAGGGCCCGCCAGCACTTCGAAAAAAGTGTAGACTAGGTTCCAGATGTCATCTCGCCAGTCGGCCGGTTTTTGATTGTGGCTGTCCGTGCTCATGTAGGACAGCGTACCGGCCAAAGTGTTTTGGCGGCTGCCGGAGTCTAAGCCCGGAAACACCGAGAGCCCGAGATCTAGGAGGCACACACCTCCGTCGTGTGTGCGCAGCCCAATGTTCTGAGGTTTGATGTCTCGGTGTACAAACCCTTTGCAGTGCAGGGGCCACAAGAACATTATAATCTGCGCTAAATACTCCAGGGCGCGGCACTTGGCCGAGGGCTGCTGCAGCAAGTGTTCAAGCGAGTAAGGAATGAATTCCATTACTATCGCGCTGTAGTCCGTGCCCGGAACAAAAAAGAAGGGCTCGGGAAACAGTCCGATGGCGGTGCTTTCGTGAAAAAATAATTCTCGTTGGAAGTCGAATTCCTGTCTGTGCGCAGACCTGTCGCGTTTTGTGAACATTTTGATCGCGACAATGTCATGTGTAGGGTAGTCTAGCAAGCAGCCCGCGCGCCACACGTGTGCATAGCCGCCCCTGTCCGCTTCTTCTTGAAACCCAAACAGGCCCAAGAGAGGAGGAGCCCCCGCGGAGACGCGGCAAAACATATGGGGCAGCGAAAACGATCTACTAAAGAAATAAAAAAAAGACCCGTGCTTGGCTTTTCTCTCTTTTTTTTAACTTGCACAAGGGCGGCGGGGGGAGTGGCGGCTGGCAGGTTGGCAAAAAAGGCGACCAAAGGGAGGGAGGAAAGGGCGGGGGGGGGGGGGGTGGAGAAAAGGGAGACCAAAAGAAAAACATCGCGGGAGGGAGAAAAAGGGGCGGGGGGGGGGGGGTGGGCGGGAGGGTCGGAAAAAAGAAGCCACCTTGCTTCTTTTCACTCTCGTTCCCTTCCTCTTTATCTCACCACCTCCCCTTTTTTTGTTGGTTTCTGGAGACAGACCAGGCGGGAACAAAATACTAAGGGAAGCAAGGCGGGGGAGAGGGAGGGAGGGGGGCGGGCACAGGAAGAAGAAAGCCTAAGCCCCCCTCAGATTTCTAGTACGGTCAAATATGAAGTACTTTTAAAAAAGGGGCGCTTTTGTTTTTTCTGGGAGAGAACACACACGCGAGAAAAAAAACAAGATAATGTTCGCCAGACCTGAGGAAATGAGAGAACACACACGCGAGAAAAAAAACAAGATACTGTTCGCCAGACCTGAGGAAATGAGTATATACAAAGAGCAAGATACAATTTCCGAAAGTGTCGAAAGACTGGGAAAAAACGAGATGCTAAGGCAGGCACGATTCGACTACCTAAGTCAAATATCTGCCGGCATGGAGGCACCCATGTTGCAAATGCTCCGGGAGAAAATAAAAGTCAACGAATCCACCGTGGGCGAGGAGCTTCTTGCTTACTTGAAAACCTATATGGGTTTTGAGCCGGATCGAGCTCTGCGGTTTTCTTCTCTCCAAGGCTCGCCGGAGGAGGTTTGCGCAAACAGTCTGCAGGGGCTAAATTTACAGCCCAAGGTAGTGGACCCCGCCAGCCTCCAACAGTGCTTAAAAGAAAAGGAGATCTGCCCCGCGCTGCCGTGCCTGACCGAGCCGGCGTGCAGTGTTCAGGTGGCCAACTACGTTTTTGACCTGCAAAAAGAAAGGCCCACAAACCCCTTTCAAGACGCCATCGACTCGCTGAGCAAGGGCGGCGACGTGTTCCCGCTGCTTTTAGCATCGTGCCTGACGATAACGCCGGGCAGCACGGTTCAGGACAACGCCGTTACTTATTTTGAAGTGCCCGAGCCAGGCGCTCTGAGCACCAGCACCAGCGGGTTCAAGATAAGGATCTGCACGGTGGGCAGCCCCACCATACAAAAAGAGCTGCTTGCGCTGTTAGAGACGGACCAACCCGTGACGGTTCAACAAGGCACGGCCTTCACCGTGGCGGAACAAGTCGTGGTTCTAGCCAGTTACGTGTCATGGATGAATAACAGCTACTACGGAGAGGAGCTGAGCGGCTCTCTGACAGGGGATTTCTCGCAATATGTCATCGGCGGGGCGTCGTGGGTCAGGTCAACACGTGGCTGTACCTGTACCCCGGCGTCACCACCGTCACTGCGTCGGTGCGCGACGGCGGCTACTACGACTACAGTTATGACACGGCGGACAACAGCAGCTCCACCGCGCCGGTCGCGACCGCGCAGCGCACGGCGCCGTTGTCGCTCACGTTCGGAATCAGAATCGTCGACGAGGATCCGCCCATCTTCCTGGACTGCGTGGGCGGCGAGTACATGGGCCCGCGCAGCGAACTCAGCATTTCGGTCGGCTCGCCGACCTTCTGGCTCACCACGCAGAGCGACGAGTTCTGGGCCGACTTCTCGCTGCTGCGCGTCGCCGACAACGCGGTGCTAAGCGCCAACATCGCGGCGCCGGGCCTGCGACTTCTTGCTTGTCACGCCGTCGTACGGCTTTGGACAAGAGCTGGCGTACGGCGAGCACTACGTGACGTATACCGCCGTGGACCCGTCGGACAACTGGGCTACGTGCGTACGCCCCGTGTTTGTGCAAGACGTGCAGCCGCCCTCGGTGCTGTGCGCCAGCGTCCCGCACAACGGCCCCGTGCTCAGCTCGATTAACGGCACCACGATGTACTACGACACCGCCATGGACGGCGGCGTTTGCGGCGCGGACCCGTCGATTAGCGCGGGTTTCGGGATTGAGTACTTGCGGTCCGATGTGCAGGGGCCGGCGAATGTCACGGTCACGTGCGCCAATACCAGGAGCAACGCGACGCTCGCGACCAAGGCGGTGCGGTGCGTGGCGACCGCGACGGACCAGGCGGGCAACGAGGCGCAGTGCGCCGTCGTGTACGACCTGCAGGACCGCGAGAAGCCCGTGGTCACGTGCGCCGCCAGCGGCACGATCCCCATCAAGTCGGGCCTGTACGACCTGTCTGCCTTTCACGGCGTGGCGGATAACTGCGTGTACGACACTACTGTATACACGCCCACGGCGGCGGACATTGGCACGTTCAGCTTCCTGCAGTCGCCGTTCACGCTCACGGTCGTGGGCAGCGACACGTCCCCGTACTCGCCCGCGTCCGACTCTTGTGACGTCCAGATTACGCTCACGGGCTTCTGCGGCGACGGGCTGCTGGACTTCTACGGCGAGCACGGCGCGCGGGAGGAGTGCGAGGTGAGCCCGCACCCGGAGAGCTGGGGCTGCACCCCGAGCTGCACGTGCGGCGCGGGCTACACGCCGGACCCGTTGGGCGGCTGCCTGCAGGTGTGCGATAGCGCCCCGTGCACGCTAGACACGGCGGACCTGCAGGGCACGCGCTGCAGTAACGGCACCGTGACCACGACGCTCGCCTCGGGCGGCTGGCGCGTGGACGCGCTCAAGCCCGACTTCACGGCAGTCAAGGGCCCGACGTTCACGACCTACTACGTGCTGCCCAACGGCGTCGGCACGCTGCACTACAGCTACCGCTTCTGGGAGCGCAACACCAGCAGCTCGCCGTACGTGAGCTTCAACGCCACGCAAGTCACGGCGGCGCTGCTGCTGCCCGACGAGCAGTTGGTGCTGGAGTGGTACCCGGACACCGGCGTCAACACGGTGGCCAACGTGGCGACCGCGGCCGACGCGCTGCGCCTCGACTTGTGCGGCTGCGAGTTCCAGAACTCGAGCCGCGCGCTTGCGGCCTTCGTGCTCGCCGCCAACAACACGCTCGTCAACGCGGACCTGCAGTGCGCGCCGCTCAATCTCGAGAGCAGCTACGACCCGGCGACGTCGTGCTGGACGTTCCGCATCTGTCGCACCGGCGTCGTGGTCATCGGCGAACCGTTGCGGGCCGAGGGCAACCTGCTGCAGTGCCTCAGCGACGCGACAATTGTGGTGAAAAACTCCGGCACTGCCTGCGGCTGGAGCGCGGCGTCCTGGAACCTGACGGAGCGCGTATACCGCCGCCCGGGCACGACCTTTGACCAGCTGCGCCTCGTGTCCACCGGCACTCCGACCGCGCTGTACCTCAACACGACTTCGCTGAGTGTCTGCCACTTCGCGGCGGCGCAGACCACGTCGGTCACGGTGCGCGCGCTGGGCTACGGCGGCTTCGTGGACCCGGGCTGCACGTGGCTCGTGACTGTCTTGGACGTGCTGGCGCCGTACTTTGAGTGCGCGCTGGACGGTAATATACCCGGCACGGGCATCGCGTACCCGAACGACCCCGGCAAGAATTACTCGATGCGCTTTGGCTATTACACGCGGGCGCTTGTAGACGAGACCGAGACCACGCGCTACGTGGTCTTCGACAGTGCGTCCGCCACGCTGCAAGCGCCCACCGTCGTCATGCCCCAGCTCGTGCGCTTCTACATCGGCACCACGACGCTCACGTGGGTCGGCGCCGACTCGAGCGGCAACCAGGCAGTGGACTGCGTGCTGAACGTCACGATCAACGATCAGGAGGCGCCGCGCCTCACGTGCCCGAACATGACGGTGCAGACTCTGCCGGGGGTCAACTACTGGAACGGCACGTCCGCGACCGCGACCGCGGTCGACAACTTCGACGCAACGGCGCAGCTGGTATTCCCGATCCCCGAACCGCTGATGTACACGGGCCCGAACGCGTTCCACGTGCTCACGCGCAGCCACAACGATGCCTATGGCAACACGGGCTACTGCCAGTTCGCGGTCTGGGTGCTGGACAACCAGGCGCCCGTGTTCACGAGCTGCCCCGCCACGGACCTGGCGATCGTCGTCGGCAGCGCCAGCTACGTGATTAACGTCAATAACTTCTTCAATGTAACGGACAACTCGGACCCCTCGGTGCAGCTGTACTACGACCTGGCGGTTGGCGATTCTAACGACGTGCTGTATGTGCGCACGCTGCCGCAGCTGGACGTGCGCCTGATCCCGTACAACCTGACGGTGCTCGTCACGGCCGTGGACGCCCACTCGGGCCTCAACAGCACCTGCTCGCTGCGCTTCGTGCTGCTGGACGGCGCCACGCCCGAGCTGTCGTGCCCGAACGCCACGGAGCCGCTGCTGCTGTCGACGCTGGCCTCGTCACATTTCGCCGATGCCAGCGGGCTCGGCACCAGCTTTGGGCCTTATGTGAACCTGTCGGCGGCGCTCGCGGCGCCGGTGCCATCAGTACAGGCGCTGTACTGCGCGCCCAGCGGCGGCGCCGGCTACCTGCCCTTCGCGCCCTGCCCGGGCTGTACCGACAACTCGTTTGCGGGCTGCGCCAACCTCGCGCTGCACCCCGTGCTCGGCGCGATTGGCGTGACGGACGGGGCGGTCGTCCGGGCCTACAGCGCGGGTTACACGCAGCCGTTCAATGGCGGCTGGAGCGGCACGAGCGCCAGCAACAACGTGGTGCGGCTCGACACGTGCGACTTCGTGCTGCTGGACGACGTGGTGCCGCTCGCGCTGTGCAACCAGCTCTCGACGGCCTGCACGGCCACCGGCGCCGCAGTTTACGACGCGCGCTCGGACCCGTCCTCTATGTACTACCACTTTGGCGACAGCGCGCTGCGGATCTTGACCAGCAACTACGGCAGCGGGGAGGGCGCGTACTTCCGCGTGCCGTACTGGCTCGACTCGGTCGGCGTCACGTACGTCACCGTCCGCGGCGCGTCGTCGGCCACCGCGACCGCGCCCGCGCGCCTGCAGGCGCTGCGCTGGCTCACGGGCTTCGCCGGGCCCGCCCCGGGCGACCTGCGCGCCGCGCTGATCGCGGACCCCGCCAACAGCGCGTGGTCCGTGTACTTCCCGGCGGTGACCGTTGGCAGCGCCGGGGCCGCCTTCTACGCCGACCACTTCCTCGTGTACTTGGACACGCTCGCGCTGCTGCTCGACCACCCACTGCTGCTCGGCGCCAACGTGTTCAACTTCACGGCCTACGACGAACAGGCAAACCACGCCACGTTTACGCTGACCGTGACGCTGGTAGACACGGAGCCGCCCGTGTTCTTCGACTGCCCACTCTCACCGTTGGTGTTGTACACGTCGAGCTGCGGTACTGTTTTCACGCCCAACTGCACGTTCGCGCCGCTCACGCTGCACTTTGGCGACAATCTGTACCTGGCCGACGGCGCAAGCCGCAACAGCACCGCGATTGTCAACCTCGGCACGCTAAATGGCGAACGCAACACCTCGACAACCGTGACAATCTTGGACGAGGCGGGCAACTCGGCGTCGTGCACCATCACCGGCGTCGTCGAGGACGACACCCCGCCCGTGTTTACCAATTGCCCGCCGGGCCTCGGCGGCACGGGCTGGGCGTCGCGCACCGTGCGCATCGCCACCCCCGGCGAGACCGACACGACCCTGCCGGGCGGCGGCGCCTTCTACACGATTGCGCCCCTGGGCCGAGACAACCTGCCGGGCGCGCTCACGACCAACGTCACCGTGCGCTCATCTGGCGGCGGCGCCGTCTTGTACCAAAACCTGGCCGATGACGGCAGCTTCTTGCCCGCGTGGCGCTTCGGCGCGGGCGACTACCTCTTTCACGCCACGCTGGCCGACCAGTCGTCGCCGCCAAATACACAGCCCGGCAGTTGCGACTACAACTTCACCGTGGAGCCGGCCTACGACGTTCCGGCGTTGCAGTCGCTCGTGCTGTCCTTCTCGGTGTCGCGCCTCGGCAACGAATTCAGGCGTACCGTGTCCTACGTCACGGCCGCCAACTACCCGTACGTCGGCGCCGTAGGCGCCAATGTACTGTCGGCCGGCAACGTCAGCAACGTGTCAATTGCAAGCGCCACCGACGCTTCGCCCTTAAACTGCGACAGCTCGCTGGCGCGCCAGTCCTCGTACGACGGGCTGTGCTTCCAGTACTACGAGGCCGCCTTTGTGCTCGGCACGTGCGACCCGGTGCAAACGACCATCACGGTGCCGCACGACACCGGCTGCGCGGGCATGACGCAGGCTCTCAGCCACATCGCCGGCGGCTGCGCCGTCACGGCCGTGCGCGAGGTGGAGCTGGCCTTTGCGGCGCAGGAGTTCTGCGCCATCGAGCTGGCCAGCAACAGCCTGCGGGGCGGCGCGCTGCCCGTCAACGAGTCGTACGCGCTGCAGCTGATGACGCAGCTGGCCGGGTCCACGACGTTGCAGCTCGACGCGGCCGACATCGCGACCACGACCGTGTTTTTCGCGCACAGCAATCAATCGACGTCGGTCACGCGCCTGTGCTTTGTCGGCTACGTCAGGTCCGGCCAGGACGTGATCGTCAGCAAGGTCACGCTGAACGAGCAGGCGGGGCTCGACTTCCTCATCAACGGCACCACCTACGTCGCCGAAAACTTCACCGTGCTGCAGCCCGACGCGCCCGTGAGCAACGTCGTGGTGCTGTGCGCCGACCTGCCCGTCCCCGACTACAACTCCACCGAGGTGCTGGTGCAGCTCAGTTTCAACGTGGCCGTGGAGTACCTGGGCGTCAACGGCCGGCGCCGCCGAACGGTCCTGGCGCTGCCAACCGGGCCGGCCCATGCGGGTGTCACGCGGTGGGCACCCCCTGAACCGATATTACCCGCCTGGTACAACCGGCTGCCCAGCCACCGCCGCACAGCCGCGGCCGCCGAGGGGGAGCCGGGCTACGCCGCGGCGCTCTCGCAGCGGGAGACGTTCGGCCTGACGATCGTCGGCAACGGTGGTGGCGACGTTGAGCCGCCGCCGGCGGAGGCGGTCGTGAAGAAGTCGCCGCAACTCGGCTGGAAGGAAATCGTCTGCGGCGCGGCCGCGGCCGTTGGCGTGCTCTTGATCCTGGGCGCCGGCTTTTGGTACTGGCACCGTGCACGCAAGCCCGAAGGTTCGAGTGACAGCGTGCACTTAGCGTCGTCCGGGGCCGACCTGCACCACCGCGGGATGGACGGCACCTCGAGCGGGGCCGGCACGCCTGTCAGCCGCCAAAGGCCGAGCCGTGAAAGGCCGAGCCTCGTACACGGCGAACGCGAGGTGACTGATCATGAGCGCCAGATCCTGTAAAAATAACCAAGTGCGAGCAAAAAAAGAGCTTGATGCAGCTCTGGCCACACCAAAAAAACCTCCGAGCAAAAAAAATGTTTATTCATTAAATTAATTACGATTGGTAACAAGGGCCGCGAGGGCCGGACGCACGCCCACAAAAAGATTCAATGGCCCCACCTTGGCCTACCGCTATTTGCATAATACCGCTCAGATGCCTCTCGCTCAGCTTGAAACAAGGCCCAAGTATTGCCTCCTGTTTTATCAAAGACTGTGCAACGTTGGCGCGCCCTGCAAAAGTCTTTGAGGTATTCTGCGTGCACGTTTTGGCAACCCTCGACATGTAGCTTTTGCAGCGTTCCGACAGCCTTGACGTAGTCGAGACCAGCCATGCCGATCTCGCAGTTCGTGAGATTGAGCTCCTTGAGCTTCTTGGCCAGTTCCGCCACGTGTTTTAGGCCCTTGTCCGTGATGTTTTTGCAGTCGGAGAGAACAAGTTTCTTGAGGTCTGGTCGTGCCTTCAGAGCCTGCTCCAGCTGTTCATCCGTGATTTCAGCACCTCCAGTAAAGTCTGACCTGTATGCACCAAAATTGAGCCATGCAGGTAGCCACAAAAGTAGTTTTTTTTCTATAACGCTTAAGCAGGAGGAAAAGGAAACGGACCCCTTTGTGTTGTTTTGGCACCCCTGACGTTGCTCTTGCGCCATGTTGGCTGCTGCACCTGTTTAGGGGGGCGACGGGGGGGTAGAGGTAGTTCAAAATACTCAATACCGATTCTGTGGCCAACCACACGCAAGAAATTTGGAAATTTTCTCCAGTGCAATTTCGCCGAGAAGACGAGGGCCAAGGCGAAAGAATGAGGGGAATGTTTGGCAAAGGGGGGGGGCCGGGGAGAACGAAGAGCGAGGCAAGCAAAAAAAAGGAAGGAGGGGGGGCCGGACTTTTTCTTGATACAATCGGGGGGCCGGGGGGATTTGCCGGGAAAACGGCCGTATTTTACGGCACGCCTTCACGAGAATTTGGCCGCAAACTGGACAGTCATGACGAAAACTCATTTTCGAGGGTAGGACATTTCGGCAATGTTGCCGAAATTGAACGGCCAAAAATTCGGGAAGAATTGGCGGGCGGGAAAAATTTATGCTTTTTTTTGCAAATTTCCCCGCCCGCCCCCGTCTCCCGATTTTTTGGCTGTTCAATTTCGGCAACATTGCCGAAATGTCCTTCACAAAAAAAAAGCAGTCGGAAGCCGCAGAATCCGTCAAAAGCCGTTTCGCACAAATCTGCCGCAAAAGACGACCAGCAGCTATCTTGTCGTGAAATTTACCGGGTTCCGGCAGATTAGAAAAAAAATTTTGTCATTTCGGCAATGTTGCCAAAAATGAACAGCCAAAAATTCGGGAAGAATTGGCGGGCGGGGAAATTTGCAAAAAGACATAAATTTTCCCCGCCCGCCCCCGTCTCCCGATTTTTTTGCTGTTCAATTTCGGCAACATTGCCGAAATGTCCTTCACTGAAAAAAAGGCCGGTCGGTAGCCGCAAAATCCGTCAAAAAGCCGTTTCGCACAAATTTGCCGCAAAAGACGACCAGCAGCTATCTTGTCGTGAAATTTACCGGGTTCCGGCAGATTAGAAAAAAAATCTGTCATTTCGGCAATGTTGCCAAAATTGAACAGCCAAAAATTCGGGAGACGGGGGCGGGCGGGGAAATTTGCAAAAAAAAAACATAAATTTCCCCGCCCGCCAATCCTTCCCCAGCTTTTTCTCAGACCCACAAAATCAAATGCCGAAATCGCCCAAAAAAAAAGAAAAAAAACGTAGCTAGTAGAAAATCCGCCACCAGTCCGTTCCGGCCACTGGTGTAGAGCGCCAACATGTGTACGCGGCAGAATCCTGCCACCAGTCAGTTCCGGCCGCGCAGTGGCCAAGGAAAGGCCACGACATTTTGGCAACGGCCTTGTTTACTTTCAAAAAAACCGGGGGAAGGACTCTGCCGCGTAAATGCAAAAAAAGTAATCTTTTTAGTACCAATAAAATCTCAGACAACAGCCCACTTCTTTTTGTTTTAATTTGCCCCACGCTTATTTCTTAATCAAGAACATGAAGTTGATTTTCAGCGGCGGAGCCAAGACACAACAGGCCTGGCCGTCGTGCCCCTTTTATTAATACAAGCGGAGACTTTCCCGTGGAGGGAGCTCTTGGCCAGCAACAGTCACGACTGTCGATTCGCTCGCGTTATATATTTCTTGACAACTAAAGCGCGCAGAGGCCGGCGGCATAAGCAGCGTCAGCTTCCGAACCTGACTTTTCGGTTCGATGATTAGCTGCCGTAATACTATCTCGCAAGTAAGCTCTGCTAGGTCTAGCCATCCCAAAGTGACGTTCGAGATGGTGAGAACGTCAAACGTGCCTAAGCGGTTAGCAGACAAAACGCGGGAGGGAGACAACACAGAGCCTACCAAACACAGCCCCAGATGCTTGCGCACAATCTCGTCCACTTGCATATTCTCAGGTAAGGCATCCTTGCATTACAGCGTCAGTGGCACGTTGCTGTCCATGGAAGAAGTTAGCGTTAGGTTCCCGAGAGCACATTCTAGGTAGACCCGGAAGCCCGTAAAGTCTTGGCACCGGCTGCCGCAATCGATAGTCAGATTCTCGACTGCTTGTGTAGCCTTGTAGTTAATATTCTTGGCGTAGGGGTACAAACGCGGCCCGCAATTCAGCAATTTCAAAAAGTTCCACCGGGGGCCCTCAAGTCTGGGCAGTTCCTGGATCTCCCGCATCTCCAGCGTGTGTTTGTACCGGCCATCTGCTAGCAGCGCCTGGCGCAACTGCCCGGGGCTTGTCTCGCGCAGGAATAAGTCAAAACCGCCGCAAGTTGGCGGGCCGGCAATCACTGCACCGGCGGCCAGGGGCACGTGACCGTTGCCCAGGCGCGCGAGTGAGACCCAGGGGCTGTTAACTATCACGAGGCTCTCTGGGGACAAACGACCCCAGCTGATGTTCTCGACGCCAGGGCCTCCATTGCAGTCAACAAATGTACACTCGACTACGCCGCCCGGCACGTCCAGCCAACCCCGCGGGAGCCTGTGCAGACCGTTGCAATCTTCAAAGGTTAAGGCCTGCAGGCGTTCAGGGTTGCTTATGCTGAGCCTCGCTAGCGCCGGTACAGAGGTGAAACTAATTCGGATTAGCAAGCCCGGGGCGCTGTTCCTGTGGTACTCGATGTCGATTTCTTCGAACGGCACGTCGTCGAATCCAATCAACTCCTCCTTTTTGTCGGCAAGGCCCCCCCGGCCCAAGTGTAGCTCCACGCGACGCACGCGGCTTAGCCAAGAGTCGCGGGTCCTGACATCGTCAAACAAGCCCTCGAAAAACTCGTCAGTTTCTACGGTGCCGGGCAGGCTGTAGACCACCAACCATGCGGGGGGCGGCTGCCTGCGGGCAGCGCTGCGTTGAATCGCTTGGCGTGGTCTAGGCGCTCCGGCAGCACAACCAAATCGAGCACTACCTCGGACCCGACGTCCAGGTACTTGCGCCTGAGCGCCTCGTTCTGGCACGCGCGGTACAGGCAGTCCCACACCGCGCGCCGCAAACGCCCCTCCACCAACGGCGGCCAAACGTCAGTGCAGAGACTCGCCAGCCCGTCCGGGTTGTCCCGCGCTTCGTGCAACCGCTGTAGCAAGGCACTGTCGACTTGCGCGTTGAAGCACTGGCGGAAGACGCGGAGCACCAGGTCCTGCCTCAGCCAGTCCGCAGGGCCGAACAGCTGCCAGCAGTGCGAGAACTGCTGCCAGGCGTCGTTGGTGGGCAGGTTCCTGGCGATCTCTTCGAACAGTTCCTCTGGCACAGGCAGACCTTGCGGCGCCGCTAGCCTGCTCGACCAGCAGTTTCTGCACCGGACCAGCACGGTTCTCTTGTCCCACCACTGGTTTATTAGTTCGAACGCCCAGTCGCAATACCGCGCCAGGCGCAGCAGGCAGCCGCGCTGACGGCTGGGCAACAGCAGCCGCGCGTCCCCGTCGCGGGCGTACCTAGTCAGAAAGTCGAGCGCGGACCGCAGCTGTGCGCGGGTAGGATTTGGCTCGTTACTTTTAGGACAAACAGTGGCCCCGGCGCGCTGGACAGGCCCGGCGGCGGCGCGTCCCCCGCCAACTCCATGTAAACAGTGGACTTCTTCTGCGTGAACTATGAACAGTGCTCTTCTTGCACTTTGTTTAAATTTAAGGGTCGACGAAGGAGGCGGCCAACAACCAAACTTTTTCTTTCTTCTTTTCCACTTCTACCCTGGCAAAAACACTTGCACCTCCTCTCCTCTCCCTCCTCAGTCTCCCTCTCCCCGTTTTTCTTCTCTCTCATTCTTTTTTAGAGCCACTTCTTTTTTTATAAAAAAAGTCAAATTTAGAAAGAAAAAGTGGCGCGGACGCAGCGACGGCCCGAGGGCGCGAAGAGCGCGTTGGCGAGCAGGCACGCCAGCCTCCAGCAAGATGTCAAGAGTAGCACCGCCGCGCCCCACAGCGCCAACGAAGCAGCCCCGCCCCCGCCCGCGGTTGTGCCCAGGGTTGCGGACAATGCGGCCGCGCTGGCCGTGGCGCCCAGCGTGCTAGCTAACACCAACATCACACAACAGACAGCGCGAGCGTATCAGAACAACGATCCTGTCTTGTTTTTCTGGCCTCGCTGGCTTGTGTCTCTCTCTCTCTCTCTCTCTCTCTCTCTCTCTCTCTTTCTCTCTCTCTCAGTCCGCACCCGTAGCAGCGGCCATCACCACAGTTAGCAGAGGCATCCTTTTTTTTGTTGTTTCGTCCGGGAGTTTTTGCTAAGACGTTTTTCCCCTCCCCTGCTTCCTTCCCCCGTCTTTTTGTTCTCTTTGCGACTGGCCAGGGGGGGGCCGTCTTACCAACCAAGAAACAAAACAAAAAGAGGGGCCAGACTTCTTCTTTTCACGGTCGCAGACCCCCCCTGGCAAATTTTTTCCACAAACGGTCGTATTTCTACTGTATGTTGTTCTTGCGGGATTGTGCGTGCGCGGAGGGGGGAAGTGGGAGGGGGGCCGCGCACGTGTGTGTGCGATTCGAACATTGGGGGGTGACACAGACCAGCTACAGGTCTGTGCTGGGTACACGATCGTGTGTATCTGCGTGTACGCTGGGTAACTAAAGTTCTAAAGAGGCCATGAGCCAAAAGGACAAGATCAGCCGAATATGTCAGACACTTCGGCCAACTGCCGAAGCCTCCCCAGCCCGAAAACGGCACAAACCAGCTGAACAAACAGCGACGTGGTCAGAACAAGTGCTCTCCCTGGAGGATGGCGAGCGTGCGGGCGTCGACGGCACAAACGCAAGGAAACTAACTCTGATATTCCGCACGGGGGAAACACTAGAGGCTACCGCTGGTCAACTTGCCGTGGTGGACTCACCCTTCTTACAGGCGGCGGCAAAGCCCTCAGCCGCCAGCGCCGAAAAAATTCGTATCGAGGGGAGCGCAGAGACAGTTGCACTCTTACTACGTACTAACGCTGACAAACTACTCTCGTTTTTGCTAACCCTGGAAGCCCTGCGCCCCTACGAACACGGTCCAATCGACGACGCGGTTAGCTCTCTGCTAGTTAGACCAACTAGGATGGAGGATGTGCCTGCGTGTGCCTGGAAGGGTGTCTGGGGCAAGCTGATGATACTACCAGACGCGCTAGAGAGTGCTTTGCGCGTTACGAACAACAAGCTAGTCTTTTTGCTCTACGGACTGCGTGTCCAGACATTGAGTCAGCTCTTGAGTATGATGGAGACCGTCAGGGAGGAAGCGGATTCTACTTTTGAGTGCTTTACGCGTAACTCATGGGACACCAACGTACGGGCTGTGTACGAAATCCAGGAGAGTGGCCCGGTCTGGACACCCGGGTACACAAAGGAAATTACTGAGGTACACGGCGAGACACAATATCTCTACCCGCGCAAAAAGCATTTTTGTGACGGCAAGTGTTGTGCGGGACAGCGCGAGATACAGCGCGAGCCTATACACGCAGATAAGCTGTGGATCCGTGTTGTCTGGTTCTGGCACAGCCCCCTGGACTTCCCCCCAGCCGACAACTGCGAAGCGTACTGGAAATCCTTTCTCCGAGATTACGGCCAGTGCGATGCCCATCGCGAGCCCAGCGCTGCGTACCCGTTAAAACAGGTGGCCGAGGTAACGCACAAGATCTATACCTAATTACAAAACGACACAGCCCTCCTCACAAACTGCTTTAGAGAGGAGAATATCCTGAGCACACTCGTGAAACAACGAGGCATCGCCTATGCTATGAGCAGCTGGGACTCACTAAAGACTAGGGCTCCGTATTTCTTGCAGCCGCTCTGGCAAATGTACCATTTGACTACCTCTGTAGCGGGAGCCAAGGCTAGCAGTAGTAGTAGCAGCAGCAGTAACAATGAGAAAAGAACATACTAACCTTTCTCCCCCCTTGCTGCGGAGAAAGGATGTAACTCCTCTTCCTGGACCAAATAAAAAATCCAGATTCTCTGTAGCCTCTAAACCGACAAGATCCCGGCACTATTCTTAATCATCATAAGTCCGCCAGACAACGGATGGAAATAGGTCGGGGGCCAAAGCGGAGAGAAACCGGCACGCCGGCAAACAGAGGCCTGCGCCCCGGCCCTTCGAGGTGCTGGATGCTCAGATAATTTACAGCGTTGATTTTGACAGCAGCAAGTTTTTTGGTGAAGGAAATTAGGCATGAAGCTAGCTTGTACCTAAACAAACCCCCCCCCCCCCCCGCGCGGTCTGCACAAGGCAAATAGACACACTCAATCGCGGGGGCTGAGCCCGGCCGAAGATGAACATTGAAAACAAAAATAGGCCGCCAGACACGCACCCCATCGCCGGTAGGATTTGATTAAAGAAGTTTTTTGTCCTCAAAAACCAACTAGATTTTTTTAATGATTTTTTTCTTAAACCGGGGGAGGGCCGGAAGGAGGGATGGCAGGGGACGGACCCACCTGCGCAGTAGTGCTAAATTTGCAGAGTCATTTCACTCGCGACTTTTGCGCTGCTGCCAACGCGTCCTTGCATTCGGCTAAACGGTTGAACAGAGCATTCAACTCGGCACGGTACACGTCCTCCGAGATCAGGACCGAATCGAGACCACGCGTAAGAATGTCCAGGGACTTATCGCTGAGCGGGGCTGGTACGTTGAAAATGTCAGCTTTAGCTAGCTCCTGCCTGGCCCCCCAAAAATTGGTGATCAGGCGTTTCACACATACCTGCCGCAAACGATAAAGAATTTCCCTTGCCACGCCATGCAGCCTTTCATCCAGCGTAGGTATCTCTCGATCGCAGCCCCCGATTCTGCTACTAGGCTATCCGGCAGAAACTTTGTCGACCAGGGCGCAAAAGATTCCAAGGGAGGGCCACGGGACACCGAGGGGAGCATGTAGGACCAGAAATACGCAAATTCCTCGTCAAAGAATTCCTCATACAGTTTTTCTACCTCCTCGTCAAACGACCGAGTAAACTGCTGGAACTGCGTAACGTAGTCTGGTAATCGAGCCGAAGCTTGACCAGTGCTTCGTCGGGTCGTGGGGTTGATGCGTCTTCGTGGTCCAAGCGCTTGGCGCGTTTGGCCGCACGTGCTGCCCGGGTGGGTACGTGTTGTCGGCGGGCACGGACGGTACGGGACATGTCGAAATCTAAAGAAATAATACCACGGCGACTACATGGGGGAGGTTGTGGAACAACGAGCACAGAAAAAAGTCGACGGAGAGAGGGAAAACCTAGCTTTCTTTTTCGATAGTGACACGCAACACGATTACACAGAAAAACATCCACGCTGGCGCACACAAACCAAACCAGCCGCAGACCCCCCCCACTTTGACAACAAAAAGAAAGACAAAAAATCACTCCCCAGTCTTTTCTTGGGCTGCCTGTGGCAGATCGGCTCTTTCGGCCCCCCCCCCCGGGGCCGAGCGCGGAAACCCGAAAAAAAAAGAAAGGGGGGGGGGGGGGCCGGGAGGCAGAGCCAGCAAAAAGGGCGGGGGAAGGGGGGGGGGGAGGGAGGGAGGGAGGGCAGGAGCTTCAGAAGAAGGAGTGAACCAAAGAAAAAAAAAGAAGAAAGGTGCCCGGTGATGCCAACCACGTCACCGACGTACCCCCGCACACGCGAACAAGTGCAGCAGTGGTTGCGAACGGAGCTGGAGGCGCGGGGTGTGTGCGGCGCCATGCTCAGGATCATAGCCAGAATACTACAATACCGCGACCGCGCGGGCCTGCTGCGCCTGACCGAAGAGGATATCAAGTATATGGTCGACAACGCGAAACCAAGCCTAGACCCCGACGTGGCGCTGATCTTGCGGGACTTGTGCCATGACCTGCGCAGCGACACACAAGAACAGACACTTGTGGCACGGGCCGAACCTCTGGGTTCAGGAAACGCCCAGCGTGAGGCCGAACCCGCGACTGACCATACCGAACGTGAGCAGGCCGAACAAGCCGTACCAGCCGAACAAGCGGGCTCAGGGGACGCCCAGCGTGAGGCCGAACAAACCGTACCAGCCGAACGTGAGCAGGCCGAACAACTGTACTGCATGGCCGAGTCCTATTTCTACGGGCACGGGGTAGCCCAGGACTACGCACAGGCGTACCATTACTATGCCCGCTCCGCGTATTTGGGAGACAGCGACGCGCAGTTCAGCCTCGGCAAATGCTATTTCTACGGCCACGGCGTAGAACCAGACATGAAGCAGGCGACCCATGGTTTCAAAAAGCCAAGGCCCAGGGAGACGTAGACGCCGTGTTCTACCTGGGCGTCTGCTACTACCACGGGCTCGGCACTCGCGAGAGCCAGGGCCGGGCCGCGAAGTATTTCTTGCACGCAGCCGACAAAGGTGACATCAGTGCCATGTGCAACCTCGGGGTTTGTTATTTGCAAGGGTGCGGCGTGGCGCAAGATCCTGTCGCCGCGGTCAAGTGGTTCACGCTGGGCGCGGCTCGGCACGACACGGCCGCAAAGTACCAGCTGGCCTTGTGCCTGAGCTCTGGGCGCGGCGTGCGCAAGGACGAGGTCCGCGCGCTGCAGCTGTTCCAAGAAGCGAGCACCGCCGGCCACTCCGGCGCGCAGTACCAGCTGGCCCTGCGTCTCGAAAACGAAGCCCCAGAAGGAGAAGAAGCCGGTTCCCTGTCGTTGTTTCTGCGGGCGGCCCAACGTGGCCACCCGGACGCACAATTGACAGTCTCGCGCCGGCTGTCCCACGACCAGAAACACTCGGCGGTCCGGGCCGGCGTTTGCGTCCTGGCGGTGTGTTCTGCGCACGTCACCATTCCACCAACGTTGCCACCGGGCACGCTTTGCGGTCTCGGCGATTCCTACGTCGTCGGGGGCGACCGCCAGGACTACGTCCAAGCAATTCACTGGTACCAGCGGGCGGCCGACGAGGAAAACGACAACGGCGCACGGGTTAGGTTGGGGTGCTGTTACGCAAGTGCACTCGGCGTAGCCCAAGACGCGGGTCGCGCCTTCGCGCTGTTTGAATGCGCGGCCGAACAGGGCTGTGCGGCTGCGCAGGCTAACCTGGGGGACTGTTACGCCAGCGGGCTCGGCGTGGCCCCCGACTACGTGAGAGCAGTGGAATACTTTCGCCGGGCGGCCGCCCAGAACTATGCAGCCGCGCACCTGAGGTTGGGCAACTGCTACGCCAGCGGAAGCGGCGTGGACAAGGACGAAAGCAAGGCAGCCAACTGTTTTCGCCTGGCGGCCGAACAGAACTGTGCGGACGCGCAATACCTGCTGGGGCTGTGTTACGCACACGGAGTCGGCGTGGCAGAGGATAGCGCCCAGGCCGCGGAGTACTTTCGCCTGGCCGCCGAACAAAAGTGTGCAGCCGCACAATTACGGTTGGGACAATGTTACGCCAATGGAGTCGGCGTTCCCGCAAATAGCGCCCAGGCCGCGGAGTACTTTCAACGTGCGGCCGACCAAAACGACGCAGAAGCGCAATTAAACGTAGCGAAATGTTACGCGGATGGAGTCGGCGTTCCCGCAGATAGCGCCAAGGCAGTCGACTACTACCGCCGAGCGGCCGACCAAAATTGGGCAGAAGCGCAATTCGAGTTGGCGAAATGTTATGCGGACGGGCTCGGCGTGGCCCCCAATCTCGGTCGCGCCTTCGAGTACTTTCAACGCGCGGCCGGCCAGAATTGGGCAGAAGCGCAATTAAACGTAGCGAAATGTTACGCGGACGGGCTCGGCGTGCCCCAAAATCTCGGTCGCGCCTTCGAGTACTTTCAACGCGCGGCCGAACAAAACGACGCAGAAGCGCAATTCAGGCTGGCGAAGTGTTACGCCAATGGGCTCGGCGTTCCCGCAGATAGCGCCAAGGCAGTCAGTTACTTTCGACGAGCGGCCGAACAGAACTGCGCGGCCGCGCAATGCGCCCTGGGAGTCTGTTACAGCTGCGGGCTCGGCGTCCCCGAGGACTGCGCCCAGGCGGCCGGCTGGTTCCGGCGGGCGGCGGCGCAGAACTACGCAGCGGCCTACACTAACCTCGGGCAATTCTACGCGGGCGGGCGCGGCGTGGCCCAGGACCTGCCCAAGGCAGTCGACTACTATTGCCAGGCGGCCGGGCTGGGGCACACGCCTGCCATGTACAACCTAGGGGTCTGTTACGCCAATGCGCTCGGCGTGGCGCGGGACCCTGCCGAGGCAGTCAGTTACTTTCGACGAGCGGCCGAACAAAACAATGCAGAAGCGCAATTCAGGCTGGCGAAATGTTACGCTACTGGCGCCGGCGTTCCCGCAAATAGCGCCCAGGCATACGGCTGGTTTCGGCGGGCGGCCGAGCAGAACCATGCCGCCGCCCAGACTAACCTGGGCCTTTGTTATTTGAGTGGGCAAGGCGTGGCGCAGGACCTTGCCGAGGCCGCCAGTTACTTTCGCCTGGCGGCCGCACAGCACGACACAGAAGCGCAATTCAGGCTGGGCGAATGCTACATGAATGGCGCCGGCGTCCCGCAAAGCAAGAGAAAGGCGGCCGAACACTTTCGAATGGCGGCCCCGCACAACGCGGACGCGCAATTCAGGCTCGGCCTGTGCTATGCTAATGGAGTCGGGGTCGCCCGTGACTCTGCGGCAGCGACAGACTGTTTCCGCCGGGCCGCGGACAAGGGGCATTCGGACGCGGCCTTCGCCGTCGCGGCCCGTTTGTCCCTGACAGGGGCGTCGCGCAGGACAAAGTGTCCGCGCACAAGTACTTCCTCCTGGCAGCGGAGCGAGGGCACACTGGTGCACAGTACAGCGTTGCGCGCTGTTACTACCACGGCCGTGGTGTAGCGCAGGACCCCGCCGCCGCGTCGCGCTGGTTTGCGCGCGCCGCCGAGCACGGCCACGCGGACGCCCTGAACACCCTGGCGGCCTGCCACTACTCGGGCAAGGGCGTGCCCCGGGATCGGGGGCAGGCCTTCCAGCTCTGGCTGCGGGCGGCCACGAACAGCCAGCACCCGCGCGCCTGGTGCAACCTCGGGCTGTGCTACAGCCTCGGCCACGGCGTGCCCCGCGACGACGCGCTGGCCTACAAGTACTACCTGCTGGCGGCACAAAAGGGCGTGCTCAGGGCCGTCCAGAAAGTGGGGCTCTACCTCGCGCAGGGGCGCGGCGTACCCAAGGACACGGCCGCGGCGGCTGAATGGCTCGGCCGCGCGGCCGCCAAGGGCGACCACTTGGCCAAGTTCGTTTTGTCGGGCAAGAGAGCTAGTACTGAACCACTCGAGCAGCGGCCGTTGGCCAAGAAGCTCAAGACCTAAAAAAAACCGGGGACCTTTTCTTTCTCCCGCCCGGTTCAGATTTAATAAACAGCTTTTTCATTTTTGGGCCCTCTTCTTCTCACCGTGCCGGACCGACCGCAGGCCGCTCTGGCTCTCTGCCACAACGGTTCCTGCTTTTTTTAGCGCCTCTACGGCGGCTCTCACTTTTTTTTGTTTTAAAAATTCTTTTTAATAGAACACGCCATTGCAATCAGGCGGACAGGACGGAATTCATCTCGTAGAGGCTTAGGCCAAGGCCCGTGCCAGCGCCTCCCGCGATTCAGCAGACACACCATCACACTGAATTAGCGTGAACGTTCTGAGCGAGCGGCAGTCCTGTAGCCCTAAGACGCTGCCCGTGATCATGCACCCAATTAGTTGCAATTCTTCCAGTGACTGGGAGCGCTGCAACGCGGAGATTGTCTCGTCTGATACGCGGTAATTATATAGCTGTAGCCTTTGTACAGCCTCGCAGGCCGCGAACCCAGACGGCGGGCTGTGACTTACGTTCATACCTATCAGCTGCAGGGTGCGCAGGGCGCGGAAGCCCTGTAGTACAAAAAGGTCCTCGAACTGACTACAGTCATCGATGATCAGTTCTTCCAGTGCGGGACAGAGCTGCAAATTTGCCAGGCCGTACACAGTGATGTTGGTGGTCCCGTTCAAATGCAGGGCTTGCAGGCCCTGCAGGCGGCCTAGAACTCGTAGCTTTTCGTCACTGAGATTACCACCGACCAACTGAAGTCGCAGGCAGTCAAACCGGGAGCCGGCAAGTAGTTCTATGTTGTTGCCTGTGAGGTCTGTGCATCCGAGCAAGTCCAAATATTTCAGCTTGCTGAGGAAAGACACTTCCTCTATAGTTTTATCAAGTGCCCGTGGGCTCAACGTCAGCTTCGTCAATTGTTGCAGACCCCGTAGGCGGGCGCCTCTAATTTGGGTGCAATGCTTGACGCAAAGTTCGCGAAGTCCTGGCAGGGGCGCCAACGCTTCTTGTAGGCCGGTGTCGGTAATTTCGTCGCACTGCCGGAGAGTCAGGCACTCCAAATCGTGTAGCTTTTGCAAGACCCGCAGGCTGTCGTCAGTCACCTCCCCGCCTAGAATCGAGAGTGACCGCAATTCTTCAGTGTTTCGGCTATCCCGCAGGTGCTGGCAGATGTCACTGGTGTTGGCGGTGATTATTCGTGGATGCAAGCAAACGCGTTCAGGAAGTTTCTCTCTTCCACTACGTGTTATTCACTATTGTTGCCTAGCATGACCAGGGTTGTGACAGTCACCTCGTTCAGGCGCTTCCCTGTGTAATGTGCTGGGCTGTAGGGCGCAGCAAGCGCAACCTGTCGCAAGGGCCGGCGACTGTTAATACAATGTTGGACAAAGAAAGAGAACACTGGTTTCTTGCTGTCACGCGAAAAGTCGAAGACCGGTTGCTCCCAGCCCTCCCAGAACTCACTGCTCTTGACAATATCCAGAGATTCGCGACACACCAGAGCAAACCGGACTGCTTCCTCTGCACCCTGCAGATCTCTGATCAGCGCCCAAAGGTCTCTGGGCAGCCTCAACAACCACGAGCGTTGAGCGGCCGGCACAGTTTCTGTGCGTTGCCTTTTGGCTGATTCATCACCGCGGCACATTTGCTCGGTGCCACGGGTTGTTCGTTTGCGCTCCATCTTTTTGTCTTACAATTTGAAACACGTCTTTTGTCGCGCGGGTGACCCCCGTCAGATGTTGGGCGGGAGCGAGGGGGGGGGGAGAGGGATTTTCTTTTTGGTGCTGCGGCGGCCCCCCCCCCCCCCCACACGCCGTACCTTTGGCCTGCCCTTTTCAAAAGGGGGCGTTCCGCGCCTTTCCCCCTCTCCGACGCAAACCCCCCCCTCCCCCCCCCCCCCGAAAACCGTGTAGGTCCCTTCTCTCTACCACCGTTGTTTTGCAGCAGGTGTGGGGGGTCCGCGCGTGCACAGGGGCAGTGCTGCGAGGGAACAGGAGAGAGTGCGCCACGTGTGGATCAACATGGCCGACAGAAAAAGTTAAGGGCGCGGCCCTTCTCTTGCTCAGGACCGTGATCAGCTGCGACTCGCACGGTCTTGAAAATGCCAGGCTGATGTTCGAGGCGTGCAGCTGGTGCACGATGAATGAGAAGTCGCTGGCTGGGAATACCTTGGAGAGCAGGGCGCAAATCGGCACTGCCCGCGCAAGCGGTGCCAATTTGAATAGACAAGGACCAAAAAAGTATTTTTTAATTCAAATAAAAAGTTACTTGGCTCAAGCTAATGACGTGTAATTATTAAAAGTCCCCGGCTTGCTTTTTTGGACAAACGTTTCTTAGTCCGAGTCCTCCCATACCGACAGAAAATTCTCCGGGTCCAGATCGTCCGCGAGGAAGTAGGGCGGATCAGGAAGTCTCTGCCGCAGGTACTGTTCTTCGAGCAGCTCACCACAGCCTTGCAAGATCTTTTCGGACCAGGCCAGGAGTGCTCTGGTCTGGCGGAACGAGGTACGGTCACAATACTTCTTCCCTCGCTCGTTTGCTTCGTTGGCAAACAGCAGGTTCGGGTCGGCGAGCTTCGCTTGCATGTCGGTGTTCTGCAGCTCGTACAACACACGTGCACGGGCTGGAGTAGCAGCAGCCGCTCACCACGATTTGGCCGGCTGGCGCAGGTCGTCCAACCAGAACCACAGCATACCGCCTCTTCCGAAACTAGCCCCGAAGTCGCCAACGAACAGTTCTATGGCTTCATTCACGTCATCGGCAACTTCCGGCACGTGCCGGGCCAGCGCGGCGGTCAGGCTCTTGCCCAGAAAGTGCCTGAAAAAGGTGGTGAGCAGCCGTTTGAACAGCACGCGGCGTTGCGTAGGGCGATCTGCCTTCAGGTATTTCTGGAGGTCATTGGCCCAGCGCCACGGTGCTCGAGCGCAGTGGCGTTTGGCGGGTCGATCCTCGCTCGGCTTGGAGGCCTTGGCCAGGCTGGACTTCATCTATCCTGGGACGGCAGACAAACCAGGGGCAAAAAACACACGCCAAATTAACACAGGACAACACCAACACGCACAAAGACCAAAAAAAAGAAAAGACGAAAAATGCCACACACACAAACCCAAAGAAATCCCAGAGAAGGAAAGGACAAAACAAAAACAACACCACCCAAAAAACCAGACACAAATCCAACGAGATTTCACACACATTACAACGAAAAGACACACGACGATACACACACGACGATACACACACGCGACGATACACACACGCGACGGTACACACACGCGACGATACACACACACGACGATACACACACATACACGACGATACACACATACACGACGATACACACACGACGATACACACACACGACGATACACAGACACGACGATACACACGACGATACACAGACACACACACACACACGCAAAGACACACGCACAAGTCTCACACACGACGATACACACACGCAAAGACACACACACAAGTCTCAACTCACACACACAGAGTTGCGGCAGAGGGGGCCGATCCGGGGGTGCACAAATGGGCTCGCCATTGCGCAAACCCAATGTTGGCAGCATTGGGTTCGCCCAATAGGCTGTAATCGAGGGGGGCCGCACCTGCGATTCCGACATCATTGGGCAAACCCAATCTTGGCAGAATTGCGCAAACCCAATGTTGGCAGCATTGGACAAACCCAATGTTGGCAGCATTGGGTTCGCCCAATGGGCTGTAATCGAGGGGGGGCTGCGATGCCGACATCATTGGGCAAACCCAATGTTGGCAGAATTGCGCAAACCCAATGTTGGCAGCATTGCGCAAACCCAATGTTGGCAGCATTGGGTTCGCCCAATGGGCTGTAATCGAGGGGGGGCCTGCGATGCCGACATCATTGGGCAAACCCAATGTTGGCAGAATTGCGCAAACCCAATGTTGGCAGAATTGCGCAAACCCAATGTTGGCAGCATTGCGCAAACCCAATGTTGGCAGCATTGGTTTTGCTCAATGGGCTGTCGAAGGGGAGGGGGGGCCGCACCTGCTATGCCGACATCATTGGGCAAACCCAATGTTGGCAGCATTGGTTTTGCTCAATGGGCTGTAATCGAGGGGGGGTCTGCTATGCCGACATCATTGGGCAAACCCAATGCTGCCAACATTGGTTTTGCTCAATGCTGCCAACATGGCCCCCCCCTGCCCTCCCCCCTCGCCACACACATACAAACCGTCGCATCCCTCGCAAATCGATCTTGCATCTTTCTGCCCAGGGTACACCCCCCCTCCTTCCTCTCTCAGTGTGTGTATGTGTCCGTGTGTGCGGGTTCTCTTGGGGCATTTGTGCATATGTGTGTGTGTGTGTGTATTTGCGTGTGTATATGTGTGTGCATTTGCGTGTGTGTGTATGTGTGTGTATGTGTGTGTGTGGGTTCTCTTTTTGTATTTGTGTGTGTGTGTATTCGTGTGTGTGTGTGTGTTTGTGTATTTGTGTGTGTGTGTATTTGTGTGTGTGTGTTTGTGTATTTGTGTGTGTGTGTGTGTTTGTTTATTTGTGTGTGTGTGTATTTGTGTGTGTGTTATTGTATGTGTGTATTTGTGTGTGTATTTGTGTGTGTGTTGTGTGTATTTGCGTGTGTGTTGTGTGTATTTGCGTGTGTCTGTGTGTTTGTGTGCATTTGCGTGTGTCTGTGTATTTGCGTGTGTGTATTTGCGTGTGTTGTATGTGTTCTCGTTTGAATTGCAAGTATTTAGCAGCAACTCAACGGTTTTCTTTTCTGCATTTGCCCGAGTGTTTTTTGACTTGGTTGCTGCTAAATCTCATGATAAATCTGGTTTCTTTTTCAACTCGCTGCCCCTTTCCCTTTTTTTCCTTTCTCTCTCCCTCTCTCTCTGTGTCTCTCTGTCACTCTTTCACTCTCTCTCTCTCTCTCTGTCACTCTTTCACTCTCTCTCTCTCTCTGTCACTCTTTCACTCTCTCTCTCTCTCTCTCTTTGTCGCTCTTTCACTCTCTCTCTCTCTCCTTTTTCTAGCCAGTAATGCAACGACGCCTAGCCATCTTTCCCAAGTTCTTCAACCAAAACAAGACCCGCAGGGCCAGGGGCGAAGTTCTGGCCGGCGGCTCGGGTTCTCCGTCCACCAGCCTGGGGCAGTACAATGAGTTTGAAAGCCTGCGCGGCTTGTACGACGAATTCGACTCTATCCTGCCCTTTGTGCTGCGCATCGCCTTCCCCGCAGCTTGGCACAAGTCACCAAAAGAGGCCAGGCTCGACCTCCAGTTGTACCGCACGATCGTGCGCGCGCTGCACCTGCTAACCAAGGCACCGGCTGACCAGCTGGCGTTGCAAGTGACGTCGCCGGCCCGTGGCTCGCGCGCAAGTGTCTGGTACCTCTCGTGCTCGATCAACGTCAGCGTCCGCCAGCTCTACCAAGTGTACCTGTTCGCCTGCCACGCGCTGGCCCGTGGCGCCGCCGCCGATCTGTTGGAGACGTTTGCGCCGAACAATTGTTTCAACTGGTCGACGCGCTGGACGTGGCCCGGCTCCTGGACGAGGGCTACGTCCCGCCCTGGCCACCCAACACCGTCAACAAGGTGTTTGCCACCAGTCACGGCGGCCTGCAGTTTGTGGGCGACTACGTCACCGCGGTTGTGCACCCTCAGCCGTCCTGGCTACAACCCTCGCAGGACGACATCATGCCGCGCCTCAACACCATCCACTGGACGTGCACTTTTTTAGAAACCTTTGGCCGCGTGACGGAACCCTTGTCCGACAAGCACCTGGCGCTCTTTCGTGAACGCTACCACCTGCGCCTCGGCTCACACTGTGACTGGTTCAAGCTTGGTACACTTGACCAGCCCGAGCTTCTGTGCCGCGCTAGCCGCCGAGTTTGAGTGTAGCCTGCGCTTCAGGGCGGCCAAGGCGTTCCGTCTGGATCTAGACCGTGTCTTGGTCACAGGCCCCAACCACGGCGGCAGCCGCGATTTCCTGGTGCTGGCCGCGGACGGGCTCTGGCTCTGGACGCTGCCAGATCACCCCGACCTCGAAATTCAAGGCCACTACGGCGCCGACTTGCTCAAGTCCCTGAAAAAGCTGCAGGACGGGCTCCCGCTCGGTGCGCCCAGCACTCCCCGTTTCCAGCTGGTGGCGGGAACAGAAGGCCTGCTGAAAGAAGTACGAGCGCTCGCGCACCGGCTCAACCCTTACTGCGCCGATGAGAGCGTGAACTGCGACCTCAGCTCTAGCGGCCTGGTCTCTTACAAGCTGTTCCGGCGTGCGTGCAGCCTGAGGGGTCGGCCGACGTTGGAGCCGGAAGCGGACTGTGCCAACAAGCGCGCCAAGCACGCCTGATTTTTGTATTGTACAGCTGATATTAATTTAAAAAGAAATCTCTCGCTACATACTTTAGTAATAAAATACTAGCTGCTGCGTGATGAATGAGGCCGGCTAGCAAGGGGCTGGGTGTACGCCGGGAGGGTGCGCATTCGCACAGCTCGCGCAAAAACGGCTGCTCACTCGAAGGGGTGAAGGCCCAACTCGATTGACGCAGAAATCAACGCATAGCTTGCGCGATCCAACTTGTTCATAATCTCGGGGAGGAACTTTCTGTAATCGTCTTTAATTTGCTTCAGGTAGAAAGCATTGGCGGTTAATTGTTTTTGCGGGTTAGGACCCAGAGTCCTACGCCCGATCTCGTAGGCATTCGCCGACGTGTCACTTGGCTCTGGGGTCTTATGGCCGAGCAAGAACATTGTATACCTATAGCCTCGGAATCCACGAGCCCGCCGGGGAGGGGCAAATCTTTCAAGTGCAGGGCGAACATTCGCAAATCGGGATCAATGGTCTGTTGAACTTCATCGTAGCCCGGTAAGCATTTCTCGGCCAAGGGCACAACCCTTCTTATTGTCGGTATTAGCAAATGCAACAATCTCCGCCAAAAAGGTGCAGTAAAGCTTGTTCCATACAAAAACAGGTGGTCCATCTGCCCGGCGGGTGCCATGCGCAGATCGATGGCTAGCCTTTCGTCCCCGCCATACTTTAACTCCTTGAAAAGTTGGTCGGACAAGCACAATATTCTCCATAGATTAACAGAACGGATTCCGTATGTTACCACAACCTTAGCATCTTGCTTCTCGAGTAATGCCTTCACTGCGTTTTCGTTCGCTTGTAAAAACACAACTAGGCCCTCGTCGCCGACTTTGTCTTCATCTTCGGGTGACAAAACCACTCTCAGATCAACGGTTGTGTTAGCTGCCAGGGACAAACATCTCTCTGGTAGGCTGCCTTTCTGCACACAGGCTCTGATTTCAGCGGTTTCTAAAATGAGTTCCAAACGACTAGGCCGAGCCCCGCCCTCAGGGCTGGCTTCTGGCTTGTCACGGCAGGAACTGCCTGGTTGCTGGCCAACGCTTGGGGTTGTAGGAGTGTTTGTGCCAGCAGGGGCCGCATCTCCCGGCTCGGTTTGTTTACATCCTTCCTCTCCTTCTTCTTTCGTCGTACCGCAGTTTCTGCACCGCTTTTTGGGCATGGGCTAAATTCTTCTTTCTCTTGTTACTAACTTTGCGGCTGGCAGAGAAGAATCTTTTTTTTTTCGAGGTGCTACGGCGGCCCCCCCCCCCCCCCCCCCCCCCGACACCTCAAAAAAAAGTCCAAGAAACCAAAGCAGTTCCCTCCAACCCGTGCAGTTTGCACAAAAAAAAAAGAAAAAGCTCTTGGGGGCCAACGCCGGCGGGCGGGGGGAGATGGCGCTAGGGCCCGGCCCCCCCGCCTCGATTAAGCCTTTTTCGATCTGAGAGCCAAAGTTTGGGGAGACGACGACGGGCGGGGGAAAATTTATGATTTTTTTCTGTAATTTTCCTCCGCCCGCCGTCGTCTTCCTAAATTTTTTGCTCTCAGACTTTGCAGGATTGCCAAAATGACCAAACTTTTTTTTAATCTGCCCGGAACCCGGTGATTTTGGCGACAAAATGACTTTTCGCCGCAAACTTCGGCAGGTTTGCGCGAAACGGCTTCTGACGAAGTTTGCGGCTACCGACCGGCTTTTTTTTTAGCAAAGGACATTTCGGCAATCCTGCTAAATGTAAGTTAAAAAATTTGGGGAGAGGACGGCGGGCGGGGAAAAATTGTGATTTCTGTAATTTTTCCCCGCCCGCCGTCGTTTCCCTAATTTTTTTATATTTTAATTAGCCCGCGTCCGTCCTGGCTTTTGCTGGAACTTAAGTCCTAGTTTTACTCTACACCGCGACCGTAATCACCCCGTGTTAGCAACTCTCGGGAAGGATAATACCTTGCCATGTCTGCAGATCCCAAGTATTCTTGCAGCACAGCCTTGCGGAACTCTTGGCTGTACAGCAACTTCGGGCCTCCATAGCTGACTCCCAATAAAGCACGTTCGAGGTAATAATGGGCTCCACTGGCATAATCGTCCCAGGCATACCGAGCTCGAATCGCGTCTTCTAGAGCTGTTAACCCCTGCCTCACCACTTGCTTGCTATTGCTGGTTAATTGTAATTCGTACCGATACACCAGTGCCCGCATGGCCTCGTGAGTAAGAGTTGGTTTTGTAGGTTGTACAACATGCTCGCGCACCGCCTCATCAACCTCGATCACCAACCTGCCGTTGTTAGCCAGCAAGCACTGGCGCAGCACATAATCTGCGCAACCATTCATCCCCAGATAACTTCTTCTGTTGGTTGTTTCGGGGAACGGGCGTGTTTTAGATAGCTTGCAAAGTTCTTCCCAGGTAACGCTGGGGCTGCTACCAGGGGTCATGGCCTTGAGTTTATAGGTTTTGCTCCGCCTTGCAAGTCGCAGCTCTTCTTCCAGTTCTGCTATCTTTTGGTCGATCTCCGTGTCTTCTTCTACTTCCATTTCATCTTGGCTTTGGATTTGATTCTGCATCCACTGCTTACAATATGCCATCATTGTCTCATCCGATTTTCTAGGAGCGAACATATCAT
>WBZZ01004222.1:7500-15000 GCA_019918135.1 Paulinella micropora | reverse complement strand
ACCATTACAACAACAACCAGTCCCTTATCTGTGCTTTCGATCCTGCCAGACTCCTCGAGCAGGAGCAGAGGTACAGTGCAGTACTGACTCTGACTCTGTCCTTTGCTTCCTGAACTAGTGACCTTGATTCCCAAAATATACAGGGCTTCTGGACCTTAGCCAGGCGTGACCATGGTTGGGAGAAGGTGTTTCGCGCCGGCCGGAAACAGGGTCAGGTGCCACTTGACTAATGGAAAGGAATGGTTCACAATGTTGTCTTCACAATGCGCCGCGCCAAATTGGGGCATATAATGCAAGAAGGGCCGACCTGTTTGGTCGTCATCGTGCCCACACAGTGACGATGGTTTCAAAAAAAGCTAGAGAATGAAAAAATGGTGCCTTTTTCTGGGCTAGATTCCCGTTTTTTGTGGGAATCTTCTGTTGTGATTGTGGTAGCTATAGTACAGACAGATCAGACCAGACCAGACCAGACCAGACCAGACAGACAGACGATAGATAGATGAGATTTCGCAAAAAGGATGTAGTCTTTGCAAAGGAACTCAGTTTCAGTAATGTGCGTGTCCGGGATGGGAATCACGGGTAGACTGTGTTCTCGAAAGAGAAGAGGGATTTTGAGGAGAATGCAGTTGAAGCCGTTATTCCAAGTGTTTTGAGCACCGTAAGCTTGCGAAGCTACAATGATGACATCGTGTAAGGCCTAAACCCCTGAGGGGACCTAGCCAGGGCTATGCAACACTGGACTGCTAGGACGGAATGCAGTCACCGATACAGACTTATGATTAGTCCAATTCATGACCGCGCAGGAGCGATAGATCGCAGAAGAGGAACGAGCTACGCAAGGATTTGGATTGGGAGTAAGAAAAACCCAAGGCGCATAGACATCGATGAACAGAGAATGATACAATGCAGCGAGCTCCGCATTCGATTGATCGAAGGTGGCAGGTCCATCAGTTGTCTTCGATCTGAGATGTAAGCTCACGGTATGCTCTGTTAGCTTAGCTCAGGCTAGATATGCAAAGCATTTATACTCCTTCTCTTTGTATCTTTGTGTGTATGTATGCATGGGTGTGCAGAAGTACTTTTCTCTCCAGCGCTGCCAGCTGTTGCTCTAGCGATCGCTTCTTCTCTTGGTGCTCTGTGCGGCGTGTCTGCAGCGCGCGCTCAATCAGCCCGTCCAGCTCGGCCTGTACATGCGGTTGGACAGGGAGACAGACAGAGAGAGAGAGAGAGAGAGAGAGAGAGAGAGAGAGAAAGAAAGAGAGAGAGAGAGTGACAGAGAGAGAGAGACACACACACACAGAGAGAGAAAGAGACAGAGAGAGAGAGAGAAAGAGAGAGAAAGAAAAATATGTAATGACACGCAAATGCATGTTTGGTGTATGTGCATGTCTTGATGTGTCTGCATCATCTGGCTTTGATCTACCCCGAGGCGCTCGCACTGGAACGGACTGTGTTTCTCGTCCAGGCGCCGCCGCAGGGCCAGCGCCGCGTCCCGCGCAGCAGAAAAGCCAGTCTGCAGCGAGAGCCAGCACCACACCACTTTGATAGAACAACTATTTCGGCAAAAGGTACATGTACCTTTGGAACCAAATGCCCTACAGCGTAGTAGAGAGGAAACGGAAGAACAAAGGAAATGATGCGAAATCAATTTAATTATATTTATTAATTAATTTAAATGATATTTGAATGAAATTATTAAATATTTTCAAAAAAAGTTCAACTTTATCATCATATAGTATTTCATAAAAAAATCAACTTAAAGTCACATAGACAACGCTATGACAAACTACCGGAAACGACAGGAAACCCGTAATTTAGCTTCCATTTGCTGCTGCAAATAATTCTAAAACAAATTTATTAACAATTTATTGAATAATCATTAAACTTAAACTTGTGACTTGAATTTTTTTTTGAAAAGTGTCACAAAAAATCCAACTTGAAGTCACATAGACAACGCTATGAAAAAATACCGGAAACGACAGGAAACCCGTAATTTAGCTTCCATTTGCTGCTGCAAATGATTCTAAAAAAATTTATTAATAATTTATGAATAATCATTAAACTTCAACTTAAGATTGAACTTTTTTTTCTTTCAAAAAGTCACAGTTCGTAAATTCAGAAATGAAGTCATCCAGTAATTATTAATATTAACGAGGCAACGAGTTGGCAGAACTAAATTTGGCTGCTTAGATCTCTCAACACGACAGAAGAGTCTGAAAATACAGATCGGCAGCCGCAACCTCACGCTCTTCAGTAACCCACAACCTGACTTAGGCGATTTCCGGGAGAAATGCAGAAGGAAGAGCAGAAGGGCCAGCGTCTTCAGAGTCGGTGTCAGAGTCTGTTCCCATTCTCTCAACAATGCGTCGCCGTCTGCGAGATTTGGGTCGTGTTGGCAGTTGATCATGGAGCTGAACCTCTGCCTTTGACTCGAGCGCTGCTTCCGCGGACTGCTGGGCTGACGGGGCGGCCGAGGGGGGGATGAGAGGCTGTTCATCATTGCTGGATGAGGATTCCGATTCGCTAGAGCTTTTACTGCTCATGCTTTCTGCTTCCAAATCGCTTTCCCGTTCGTCCTCCTGAATCGACTCACTTTCTTCTGATTCTGAGCTCCGGGCCCTACGACGGCCTCTGCCAACCCGACCACGTGCACCACCCCTTCTGGGACGAGCCCGTCTCGCACGAGCGCGAGCGCGAGCGCGACCACGACCACGACCACGACCACGACCACGAACAGCTTCAGAAGCAAGAGCACCGACTGGTGCGGCCTCGGCCGCGGGCCGACCCTTCACCTCACTACCTTCCTCCCCGGTCTCGCAATTCAGGGAATGGACATAAACGGCATCGATTAACGTTGCCTTTCTCCCTAGATGCAAAATGCAAATGAGTTTCACAGGCAGGCAAACTGATATTACCAGTGACTGTCTGACGATGCACGGCCAGCCAGGCTTTTAGTTGAGCGACCGTGGCCTTTGCCAGTGCAGGTGCTCCTGATTGCAGCAATCGATCTACTTTGTCAGCATCGGGAGGGGGGGGGGGGGGTTGTTGAAATCCCAAACCTATTAGGAACAGGAGAACATGCAAAAGGAAGCTGCCAGAACAACGATTGTACCTCACTAGCGTCCAACAATCTGCATCCTCTCCAGGCTGGGTGGGGAGGGGCGGTGCCATCGTTCCGGAAGTTGACCCGCGGCATGCGGAGACGTTCTTCCTCACTCAGCAAATACTCAGCGGAAATGCGCGCCTCCCTATCAGATGGCACAGCCCACAAGTCAGCAGGTAATACATCCAACACACGTACATTAACCTATCACTGCTTGCCAGTAGCATCAGTACAAGTGAAATGAACCGGTCTACCTGCCAGCCCTCCCGCACCCTCTTCACCATCCCAGACTATCCATTTCTCATTGAGCAAGTGGCCATCCTTTAAAATATCCTCGAACCACTCTCTTTCCTGTGCTGAACAGTACTTTTGCGCAACCTTGCGGACATTCTTTGAGATGTCTTCAGTTACCCAAGGCACAGGTGGGAGTTTTTCTGGACGGTGGGCAAGGTTTGGGGGCTGCACGTAAGGACGCAAATCTTTACCCTCTACACTATCGTTCTCACCTCGCCACTTCTGCTCGGCATGACCTCAGACCTTGTACCTTACTCCAGGAAGATATTTGGAAGCAACGTCACCGGCCTTCAAAAAAAATACATATGTATATATCAAAGTCAAATGCGATGCAAGGTTACCTCGTACTGGTACGCAAGAGGGCGCTTGTAGTGCTTCAGATGCTTGTTCCTGCACTGCTCAAAATACCCTCGCCAATCATAATCGGAATTAACCAGCAGCAAAACGTAATTTTCCGAGTTTTTTAAGACCAATCAGGAGTTTGAACAAAGCTTGCGCGACATTGGTTGTGAACAGAGTAGTTCGCCAACCGACATGTCGCATGATATAAAAAACCTGATCTTGCAGATTGTGGGAGTGGTTCCTGACTAGGCGGTGAGTTCTGATGCGTGCTTTCCACCCCCACAAAAACAAGGTGGAAAAAAAAAGCATTATGACCACATCTGTATTCTCTGGCCCACCATCCCAATTCATAAACAAGCCCGCAAAAGATGGTATAAAATGGTGATGTTGGCATTTGTGCCGTGAGCAATGTTAGGCAAGTGGGTGAGTATGTAACGAGTGCCTGAGGCATGTGATGTTGCCCCACCTGCTAGCAGTTTGAGAACATACAAATTGCGGAAGTCTGGATTTGACCTGTTGCAACCCGGTATGTAAAAAGGCTTAGTCATATCAAATTCCAGGTATTGACTTTGCCCGGGACAAGCTGCCTATATAAGAAAGAAGTAATAATAATGAGAATAAAAAAATAATAATAATGAGAAATAATAGAGAGAGAGAGAGGGTTACGCTGTGTACTCCGAGTTCATGGAGCCAATACGGTTGGCTCGATGAACTTTGTTGTGGACTTGGGATTTCTGGCGCCACTCAAGTGCCAGAGCCTCAGACTTGAAACCCTTCTTCTGCTGAGCTGCTAGGTCAGCACAAACCGCGCAAATAGCGTAATTGCCATCACGGACCCACTTAACCTGCTGGAAATCGCGGCGCAAAACTAACCTAATTAAACCTTCACCCGGGGGAAATTAGGCTTGCAATGTGCCCCACACACCATGCCAGTCACAGCAGCAGCCCAACCATTGCGGACATGAGCTAAAAGGACAGGAAAATTTTGTATGTCCTGCAGATGCCATATGCCATCCGCTGTAGTCTCGCAGTTAACCACCAAGCATTGGACGAGCATGACATAAATTACATCTTGCTGGTCGGTTTGGTCAACAAAGGCACGGGTGTCAAACCTCATGTTTTGCACAAAGAAACCTCGCCCTCCGCATGATTTTACCCCCCACACCGTGAATTCTCATCCACATGGTTTTGCACACAACAACCCCTCTGTACCGGAATTTTGTTGTGAAATTGGGGCCTGACATGCTCTGCAGCTGCCCAACCAACCAAGCCTTTAGCTGTGCTCGAGACATAGTTATTAGCAACCGTATCAGAACGAGACAACACAGCATGAACAGGACTCACCCATGCATGACATTTCAATTGCTTGCAACATACAGATTTTATCTCATGCACAAGCTCTCTGAAACACATGCCAAGCAGCTGCTTGCGCGAGCCTGGCCTCACCTGTTTGGGCTGTCCTTTCCTGCGCTTAACATATATGTATGAACGCAAAGGGTCTTTGCGTGCACGCGCAACATGGGACACAGGCAAACCAAGGACCTTATACAGTGGCTCATTGCTCAACTGCCAGTCATGCTGCCCTCTGGGAGTTGCATTGCGCTCTTCCTGACACATAATTCACAAAAGGGAAGAGTGAGTAAGGAAAGATAGAAAGTAAGAAAACAAGAAGGCAAGCAAGCAGAAAAGAAAACAAGAAGGCAAGCAAGCAAGCTACCAGTACCTAAGAAGAGTAAGAACAGTGCAGCATATTCATTTTCCGACACACGGTGGTTCAAAAGGAATTTTCAAAGTGTAACCACAAGATAAACACACATAAAACGAAACTAAAAAAAGACTCCCAAAGAAAAAGGTGTACAGTTTGGGAACATGCTATCATGTTGATATTTTTGCTGCAGGTTTTTAAGAACAGTGCAGCATATTCATTTTCCGACACACGGTTCAAAAGGAATTTTCAAAGTGTAACCATAAGATAAACACACATAAAACGAAACTTAAAAAAAAAAGCCCGAAGAAAAAGGTGTACAGTGTGGGAATATGCTATCATGTTGATATTTTTGCTGCAGGTTTTTACAACTGGTTGCCCACATTCCCCAGCTGCGTCCCAAGGTTGGTTCATCTTGAACTCTCTCAACCAACGTTTTGCCTCTGCCATTTTTACCTGTCCAGCCAAAAAAAAATTTGGCGGACAGAGCCTCCGCCACTGCAAACTTTGACTCAGTTCAAAAAGGGAGGTTTTGAAAGGGGGTTGTCGAACCATGCAACGTCACAATCCAACTCAAAGGGAATGCAGGAGGCAGCACGTAGTGCTAGCGCTAGTAGTGTGGAAGCATTTGGGCAAACTGCAGAAGGGGTGGTGTTTTTCCAAGTCGACGGTGTGTCAAGCAACGTACCAGTAGCTGAGGTTGTCGTTTCCGACGAAGTGAGACAACGGTATTGGAATTTCCCTACTGAGGCAAAGCTCAACGCCCTTGACCCAGATTGCCTGCGGAAGTACGATGCGAAGGCCAAGGATTGGATTGAGCAACAGGCTTCCAATGGCAAACGAAAGCGGGGGGCAGTGAACCGATTTCACGAAGAACAGGAGAAAGCAGAAAAGAAACGGAGAAAAGATGAGAAAGAAAAAAAAAGAAAAGAAGAAGAGAGAGGAGAAAGAAAGGAAGAGAGAGGAGGAAGTGAAGAAGAAGAAAAAGGAGGAGGAATTGAAGAAGAAAGAGGAGGAGGAATTGAAGAAGAAGAAAGAGGAGGAGAATTGAAGAAGAAGAAAGAGGAGGATGAAGTGAAGAAGAAGAAAGAGGAGGAAGTCAAGAAGAAAGATGAGGAGGAATTGAAGAAGAAGCAAGAGGAGGATGAAGTGAAGAAGAAAGAGGAGGAGGAATTGAAGAAGAAGAAAGAGGAGGAGGACTTGAAGAAGAAAGAGGAGGAGGAGAAAGAAAAGAAGAAAGAGGAGGAGGAAGAGAAGAAAGAGGAGGAGGAAGAGAAGAAGAAAGAGGAGGAGGAACTGAAGAAGAAAGAGGAGGAGGAAGAGAAGAAGAAAGAGGAGGAGGAAGAGAAGAAGAGAGGAGGAGGACTTGAAGAAGAAAGAGGAAGAGAAAGAAAAGAAGAAAGAGGAGGAGGAAGAGAAGAAGAGCAAGAGGAGGAGGACTTGAAGAAGAAAGAGGAGGAAGAGGAAGACAAGGAGAAGCCAGAGGAGGAGCAAGAGAAGAACAAGCAAGAGGAGGAGGACTTGAATTCGAAGAAAGAGGAGGAAGAGGAGGAACTGAAGGAGAAAGAAAAGGAAAAGGAAAGGAAAGAGAAGGAGCAGAAGCAAGAAGAAACAAGTGATGATCCCGAACAGACTCCAATGATCATGACGAGAGGTTGCCCCCTGTGCAAGACGGTTTCGGGCGTGTTTTTTCAACTCCTTTTTTCAAGTTTCCCATCCCGGCCGGCCAGGATGAGGCACCAAAATACCAAGATGGGTAACCGCAAGATTTTTTTTGTTGCTTGTAACATATAATTTGCGTGTAGGCTCAGGTTTGTGTACTTGACTGCCACTGGTCTCGTCCGGTACGGCGTTTTCCTCAAGCAAGTCATTTGTACGAATTTGGGAAGTTTTTTGGCCCAAGCACGCCAGCCGGTTGAAGTCATCGACCCGGCACCTGAAGGAGAACTTTGCGCAATAGCAAGGTCTACTACTACTACTACTACTAGTACTACCACTACTACTACTACTACTACTAATACTACTACTACTACTACTACTACTACTACTACTACTA
>WBZZ01004221.1:45000-55797 GCA_019918135.1 Paulinella micropora | reverse complement strand
TACGCCAATATTTTTCTTCTCGCTCGCAAGAAGAGTGGCAAGACGACCGCACTGTTTGAAATCCTGAAACGAACAACTGACAAAAAGACCCGCATTGTTTATTATCGCCAGCACGATACACAAGGACCACATATACAAAGAAATGGTTAAGCACTTCAAGAAGAAGTGCAACCCAATGGCTATATACACATATTTGAAAACGGATGGATACAGTGTGATTGATTACGAGGACAAGCTCAGCAAACCCGACGAGGAGCAAGAAGAAGGAGAGCTTGTTCAGGACTAGAAAGAAGAACCGAAGCCGAAGTTTTTATATTTTGGTAAAGAGGAAAAGAAGAAGCAGGAGGGAGGCGAAAAAGTGGAGAGACCGAGCAAATACATTATAACCAGAAGTTGTGTTCGTGTTAGATGATTTAGGTAGTGGTTTAAGGGATAAGTCAGTGAGCGACCTGTTAAAGAAAAACCGCCACTACAAGTCAAAGGTGATTATGAGCTCGCAATACCTTAACGACCTACGACCCGAAGCTATCAAACAGCTGGACTACCTTCTTATTGTTCCTGGTCAGAGTGTTGATAAAATTAAACTCGTGTATAAGCATCTGGACCTCGGCTACGACCTTGAATACTTCATTGAAAAATATCACGAGGCGACCAAGGAACGATTTAACTTTTTGTATGTGGATGCGGTATCGGACGAACTGAGGCAGAATTTCAACAAAAGGTTTTTGTAATTTAAATTAATTATTTTTTTCTATACAATATAGATACCAACATCCCCAGTGATTATTTCACAACCAGCAGGATACAATATAGGATACAATCCAAGCCCAGTCAAAACGCCACAAGCAGGAGGGAAAAGAAAATCAAAAAAAGAAACAAACAGGTGGGAAAGTAAATTGGAAAAAAGTCAGACAAGCGATATTGGATGCTAATAGGTTTATCAAGAAGAACCAATTGATTTCCAGGGGTGCTATTTTTCTCATCGATGTCGGAGTGCCTTATGCGGACCGTGTAGCGAGGGCGGCGGCCAAACAAGGATACTGCAAGCAACAAGGCGGAGCGGTCAAATTTCGTTAACCCCCTAACCCGATTGATGTAAAATCTTATATTAATTTTTTTCTAACAATATAATAGTAGTAATGCGAAGTAAGCCAAAGAAACAACGGCCTCCGAGGATATACAGAACCAAAGATGGCAGACCATATATCAAAGTGAAAGGTAAACGATCATATCTCAACTTTGGTGAGAAAACGAATGACCTTTCAACACTTCAAATCGTTAAAACTGTTTTTTGAAATATATAAACAAACCCCGAGGTAAACGAAAAAAAAAACCCGCGAGAAAGTGGTTGTATCTGACTTTAACAGTCTTGAATACGAGAACCGCAATCAGATACAAGACAACTTACAGAAAAAATATGACCTAATACACGAGCAGGAAGAAAAGGAAAAGAAGAAAAGGGATGAGATAGAAGAAGAAAAAAAAAGGTTGGAAATAAAAGAAATCAAAGACCTTGAAGATAAAGAAGAAGAAAAGAAAAGAAAAGGAGGATGCTGAAATGAAGGAAAGACAAGAAGAAAAGAAAAGAGAGATTAAAAGGTTGAAACGAATAAATGAAGAACTCAGAGAATTCCAAAAAACTAAAAGGCTTTTATTGATGCAGCCAGACAAAAACAAACCACAACGAGCACGAAAAAAAACATCCTTCGTCTGATACTAAGGTAGAAGATGTAACTCAACAATGGAATGCGAACATAAGTAAGATTGAGCATTTACAGAGAGAAAAAATAGTTAAAGAGATGGTTGAAAGTTCTGTTCAGAGTAGAGGTGGTAGCAAAAAAACTAACAAACAAATCGTTCAAGATTTAGAAAAAGCTGGTATTGTAGTTATCAGTGTCAAGGGAGGAAAAGTTGTTAATTACAAAAAGACTTTACAACAATTTTTAATCAAAACACGAAACAACGAAAAAACATTGAAACATCAGAGGAAGGATGGGCTTCATTTCATGCTTGGATAAAAAAGAAAACGAAGCAGGCAGAACAAAACAACCTCAACCACAACCACAACAACCTCAACCACAACCACAACAACCACAACCAGAACCACAACCAGAACCACAACCAGAACCACAACCAGAACCACAACCAGAACCACAACCAGAACCACAAACAGAAGAACAGCCGCCAGCTGGCGATGAGGATGCGAAAAAATTAATATTATATTTACAAAATATGCCACAGTTAGAAGATGACCAAAGTGGGGAAGGCTATCGCGGACTAATGACGGATGAAATAGACATCATTATGAGTAAGCACGATTGGTATTTGGGAACAGTAGCCAGCGACGAAATAAACAAACTGAAACCAGAAAAAAGAAAGAAGTATGGTTTTATAATGAACTTGGATAAGTCTAGCCAACCAGGCTCACATTGGATTGCTGTTTGGATTGACACCATTAAAGACGACTCTATTGAAATCTACGACCCTCTCGCACTGTATAAGTTGAATGAGCTATTTCTTCACCAAATGAAACAGCTTATTGAAAAGAGTAAGCCGAGCACTTACCTGCTTATGAAAGTCAATCAAGTCAAAAACCAAAGCGACACGAGCACAACCTGCGGGTGGCATAGTATTAGGTTTTTGTTAGAGCGGGCGAAAGGGAACCGTTTTAAATTTGCCAGCGGTTGGACAGACTTAAAAGAAAAAGAAGCGGAGGAGTTGAAAACACAGAATGGGTATGGTTTTGATACATATATATAAAAAATATTTACCTGCTAATATATACAATGGAGTATAGAGGCGGGCGAAGTAGTAATATTTACTATGTCAATAGCAAAAATGGGATAAACGGCACGGACAGTGATTTCACTCACGCCATTGATATGAAATCGCTAGACAACCCGACACACTGTAAAATTTTACATATCTATGTTCCGAAGTCGTATTACTCTGTGGCAAGTCCTTACAACACTTTTATTCTGAGTGAAAACGGCAACGAGGCACTCATTACGATACCTGAAGGAAACTACACGATGAACAACTTAAAAAATAAGCTGGCCGAGGTGCTAACCGCAGAAAGCCCCAACGACTACACATATACAATAACAAGCAACAACACAAACACCGACCCCGAAGACGGCAAGCTAACATTCACCGTAGCGAACAATCCCATTAACATCCAACCGCGGTTTGTATTTGATGACGAAACAAGGGTCCACGAAATTATGGGGTTTGAGCGGTCCTCTACTTATTTCTTTGCTAACAATACACTGAGGTCACCAAATGTCATAATATTGACTGGCGAAAAAACACTGTATCTACAAAGCGACCTAGTAGGCGAAGGTGATAACCACTTATTACAGGAAATATACACAGCGAATGAAATCCCATTCGGCTCTGTTATCTACGATGGAAGCGGGTCGGAGTATGGCAAAAGATTATCTACGAGTTCAAGCAATGTGTATCGGTTTTACTTGACTGACGAAAACGACCAACCAATTAACCTCAACTGTTTGGGTATTGTAATGATATTGTTGATTTACCGCGAGACGAATCATTTTAATTTATTTACATCATTTTTTAATCTACTCAAATCTAGGTAATTAATTAATTTATTTTTTTCTCATATTAAAATATATAGGACAACCAAAAACTGAAAAAACGAAATGCCCACACAATACGGAGGCGAATTAGACTTTTCTAAAACTGACTACATCAGTGCTTCTTATCGTTTGAATAAACTTAACCCGCGAGAAAGCAGTAATGGAAATGTCACTATTACCTCTGCGGGAGGCCAAGAAAGCACATTTGACCTTATTAGTCGCCCATTTAACTTGGCTAGGTCAGTTCTGCGTTTTACTTACACTATCCCAGACACGGATACTAAATACAACAAGGCTTATATGGATTGCCTTGCTCCTATTAGACAAATTCAACTTCAAACCCGTAGCGGAGTTTATCTGTGCGATTTGAACTATGTTGGAAATATTACAAAGATGATTTGGAAGCCTGAGACTTCGCTTAAAAACTTTCTCGCACTTGAAAACCACGATGTTGGCACTGGTGCTGGCTGTATGCTCCAAAAGTGTAATGCTGACAGCAAGATTGATATTGACATTACCGACAGAAAGGCGACTGTTCTTGATGCTAATGTCACTGTCGCAGACCTTCAAGCAGATATGGTCAATATGTTTCAACCTCCTTCAACTAATGCCCGCCGTCATAATGATGCTCTCATCGCGGCTGGAACTGGAACTCCACTGCCTGTTAATGTGCCTTACAATGAGGCGAAGTATTTTACTGCTGGTGCTTTGGGCGATAATACTGGTGCTGGTAATATGGCTATTAAAATCAAACTTAATCTTGGTATGCTTTACAACACTATTTTCGCCCTTGATAAGACTATTATGTTTCCAGAGATTTTGACGATGTGAATTGTCTGGAACGGCTCTGCGAAGATTTATTATTCTGGTGCTGACCCGCTAAGTCCTGGTGGCGGTGCTAACATCGCTGCTGGTGCTGAGGATGTTTCTATGAGCAATCTTAACTTGTTTCTTGCTGTTGAGCAGAACCCTGGTGTCATTCAATCTATTCAAAGCCAGATTGCGGACAGTGGTATGAGTTTTGATATTGATTACCCCTATGTGTATAAGAATACTATTGGAACTGCTAGCGATGGTAAATCAACTGAAAACCAAAACATTATTTTGCGATTTGACCGTGGGCACGGGCAGAGGTTGAAGAAGATTTATCACAGTGTGTTTCATTCTGTTGAAACTGTAAATACCGTTTATGACAATGATGTAAATGATGAGCGGTCTGCTACGGGTGCTGTTGTTGCTGATGCTAGGAGAAAGGTAGTCTCGTTTTACACTACCCTTGATGGTGCGAGACAGGAAGAATTTGATGTGAATGTGGCTAACCTTGAAGACTATATGATTATGAAGCCGAGGTTGGAGGGTAGTGCCTTGATGAATTCTAATGTGTATCAATACAACTGGATTTATGCTAATTGCTGGGACAACAACCGCCCGCTGTGGAGCAAGGATCAGAACGAGATTAGCGGGCTTGACTTAACTCAGGAACGGCGATGGGAGTTTATTGGAACCTGCCGAAACAAAGTCCATTCTCACTACACTCTGGCTATTACTCAGCGAACTGTGAGTGTGAAGAAAAATGTAATTACAATTAGTTAAGAGGTAATTAATTTTGATAGATTATTTATTTTTTTAATAATATACGAAGAATGAGCCACCAAAGAAATTTGATAGCACAAAATCCTGACGGCGACTTCGTAAATGTCAAAGTCGGGTATGACGGCCACATTGAAACCAATAATATGAAAACCGCCTTTGGTGAAGCATTGACCAGCTCATTAACACCAGTATTACAGGAAATATTCCCCTACACAGTTAATGCACGGATATGGTCGCTAACTCAAACTGATGCGAAAGTATCATTTAATGCGAATATGGCCGAATTGAAAACAGATGCGAAAACTACCGCTAATGCTATAATGGAAAGCAAAAGAAAAATAAAATACAGAACTGGTATGGGTGTATTAGCTCGCTTCACCGCCTTATGGAATACTGATGAAACTAAGGACTACTATTCATTTATTGGTATTGGCGACACCGCACTACAAAATGGATTCTACTTTTACAAAGAAAGGACGGTTGGCTTTAATATCGCACATTGTAAGGGAGGAGCAACCACTCTTTTCGCACAAGCAAACTGGGATGACCCGTGCGATGGAACGGGTGATATGCCTCTCTTGGATTGGTCAAAGGGAAATGTATTTCAAATTCAATTTCAATACTTGGGCTTTGGTGCTATAAAGTTTTCAATTGAGAACCCAACGACTGGTGAGTTCCAACAAGTCCATATGATTAAGTATGCGAATGCCAACGATGGTGTCAGTCTGCGGAATACAACTCTCCCTTTTGTTGCTCGTATCAGAAATTATGGTGCTGGAACTGGAATACAAACATTAAAAACTGCGAGTTGTAGTATGTTTATTGAGGGACCCAACACTATTAATACAAGCATATCTAACGAAGCGGAAGGAGATGAAAAGGCGAGCACCACTGAAAGCCCAATTCTCAGCATAAAAAATAAGACAACTTTTAACGGTGGTGCGACCAATTATTCAATTGTTTATCCAACTCTTGTAAGCATATCAAACGAAGACAGTAAGGTTAATATAGTGCGAATTGTGAAAACGACAGGAGCACTTACGGCAGAGAACTTCGTTGATATTGATGCCACAACTTCAATCGTATCAAAGGACACCTCTGCGACGGCTCTTGGTGGTGCTACTGTGACGGACGTCATCCTTAAACTTTATGTTAATGCTACTTCTAGCCAGCTTATTGACCTGCGAACTTACGACATTCAACTCGCGCCTGGCGAAAATCTAACATTTTTACAAAAGTCTGTATCAACTCTTGCGAATGGAGGAAATGTGAGTGTTATCGTTAATTTCGTAGAAGACCATTGATGTGAATATATAATTATTTTTGTAATAATTTTTTCTAATATAATAATATAGTAATGTATAGTCGTAAGTTGTATATTGTTGGTGGTAGGCGGTTTCTAACAAAAACATCTATCAAATCCTACATAAGAAGAATGATAAACAAATATAACGATGGTGAAGTGCTGAACCCAGAAGATAGCAATTTCGTGCGAGACCTAATAACCCATCACCCTTGTCTAAAAGATGGCATCATTGATGTTGAAAGTAATTTGACCACGGGGAGAAAACACTTTCGTGTAGATGGTAAGCCGTTTTCGTGGAATTGTTGTGTTGACCTCATAGGCCTTAGCAAATTAAAAAAAATGGCGAGAGTGATAAAAGAAGCTAGCAGGAATACGATAAGACCGCAAATACAAGAATATCTTGACATCGTGGCTATTGATGTATTCGTTGAACCCATATACATATGCGAAATAAGTGGCGATATATATGAGCGGGTTGATGTCCACGTAGACCACCACTTTGACATAATACAATTCAAAGACATCCTTCAACAATACCTTGAAGTAAATAGAGAATTAGAAGTTGAAGACGGTTTATTGAAAGAACCGCATTTTACCAAATTTAGCGACTTCCACAAACAGAAAGCAATACTGCGAATTATAAAAAAAGAAATCAATATAAGAGGTAAAATGTATCTCCTACGGTAAATACCTCTTCAATTCGTCTTTATTTTGGACCCAAGGCTGACGAACTAACCATTCAATATATGGCTTATCAATCTTGGCTATGTCTTCTATTTTTTTGCATTTGTATTTCCCAAAATGAAACAAGTTTGGTTGAGCATTTCTCATTTCTTCAATCGCTTTTATTTCGTCGTGGATTACCTTTTGAATAAAGTCCAACGAGAAGGATTTTTTTTCGCCTTCAATGGAAAGTTTTTGGAACTTCTCGCACAGTCTTGTAAGGGTAGTCATAGTAGGGTGTATATAGTAGGCAGTATAAAAAAGATAAAAAATTAAATAATTAATATAGGATACACAATGTCTCAATGGATTGCCTTCGTTAAGGCTTACTATGCTAAACACGGTATAAGCTATGGTGAAGCATTGAAAAAGGCTGGCAAGGAATACAGGAAACAAAAAGGCGGTAATGCGGATTTATCAGAAGATGTCTATTTGTCTTCGTCGGATAGAAAAGGTGCGGACGGATGGAAACCTGTCGCGAGCAAAGAAAAATCAACCGTATATGAGAAAGATGGCAAAGCTATTGTAGCATTTAGAGGTTCGGCAGATAAAAGGGACTTACTCACCGACGTCGCCTTGGTGAAGGGTGTATTGAAAAGAACCCCTAGATATAAAGAAGAACAGAAGTTGGTTGATGAGGTTATAAAGAAATATGGTAAGGATAATGTAGAGCTAACGGGTCATAGTCTTGGAGGAACGATAGCAAAAGACCTGAGCCGACAGACTGGTGTAAAGGCCACCACATACAATAAAGGCAGTAGCACAAAAGACCTCATTGAAGGAGTGATTGACTGAGTGGCGGTGAAAGTAAATCCAAAAGGGAAGCGGGCGAAGACTGCGAAGCTGACCACGAACTACCGAACCGCATTTGACCCCGTATCGTTAATGGGTGCTACGGCGGTAAATACTAAGTTAGTCAAACCAAAAAAAGGAATTCATACAATCAGGAGCTTCAAAGGTAAAGGAGCCAAAAAAATTTATTTATAATTCAACCGCGAATGTGGAAGCCGAGCGGTATGATGTCGTTATCGTTAATGAACTTACGACCCGCCCATTTATTCTCATTAAATTGTTTTTTAACATTCGTCATATGTAAAATGCTAAAATGTGGGACTTGTTGTTGTTTGCTGTTTCTATCAATGTGTATTTTTTTCATTTGGAAATCCTTTACATTTTCAACTGACCCACCTTTGTCCATCTTATCAAATGTGTCATAGTTTAGCTGATTAGCATCTAAGCCTTTACCCCTGAAATGGAAATATCTTTTAACTCCATTTTCAGACACTATTTTAACCCCTTTTGAAATATGCTTTAAGTCGTTCTTGGTCATTCCTTCCGTAAATGCATCCTTCGTCGTAAATTCTAACATATAAAGTTTTGGTGCTATCCACACACCTTTTATTATCTTACATCCATCGCCTAAATCGTCTCCAATACCACCCAATTTTTTATTACCCATATTCTTTACATACTTGGCACATCTCGCGTGGATTTGTAAGCTGTCTGTGTCGGTGTAGTAGAAATCATCGTCAATGGTTCTGTTCGGGTTTGCTTCCTTAATATAGTTGAACATAATGCGACGGCTATATGCTAGAATGAATGCCCCATAGTGTGAAGGCTTGGTTATGCTACTCTCTAATAAGAGTGGATTGCGAGGTAAGCCCGATATGTGTCATAAATCTTTTCCTTGTTGGTCCGTAAATTTAACTATGTCAGTTATTTGGTTGCTATTCCAGAATTTCCAGTAATCTTCATTAGTTTGTATATATGTTGTAATAGATGGTATTGGTCTCTGTATCATCTTACCGTATAGACTATTCATAAACAACTTGGCGAGCAGATATTGCGGGCTACCTTTCTCCGCATTTTCCTTCGCCTTAAACATATCGTCTATGTATTGTTTGAAAACACATTCAGATTTGACTGTGTAGTATCCTTTATGAATGTGGACCGTATAACCTTCGGCTACCATATCCTCAATATCTACACTCGTCAGCCATTGGTCCTTCATATCTTCTAGTCGCCATTTAAGAGAACCCATTTTGTCTCGCTGTCCAATTCGCGAATGTAATATGTCTTTTGGTGAGATGTAGTCAAGGTTGTAAATACCGATTTGAAGATTTCGCGGGTCAAATGGTCCGATTGTTTCCAGTATATCGCCAACCATAAAAGCTAACAACATCGCTGTTGGATATAAAGATACGACATCCGCATCAACGAGGTAGTCAATTATTTCGTCAAAGGTGATTTCTTTTTTCAAAATATCTTTCATACTGCTTAGAAATAAACCGCCTCTTAGATGGGTAAGTCCTTCCGCCTATAATGGCTTTTCTAAATGCTCTTTCCTGCTCCACCGTTGGAAGTCTCACCTCATATTTACCGTCTACATATTTCTTCCATATGTTAAAAGCGAGACTTGAAGTTGAAATGTATGAAGTTAAATTGACCTTATGAGTTGAAAATATCGTCGTGTTAAACTTATCGTATAATTCCTTCAAACCCATAACATCGTTTTTAAGATAAGCCAGACAGTCCTGCCTCGTCTTGTCGTCCATATCCTCCCACATCTTCGCCCTGTCGTGGTCAAAGTCTCCTTTTAGGATTTCGCATCCCATACTTTCAAGATTTGCTTTAAGACTTCCTTGGGTATGCTTACACATATCCCACATCTTAACATTTTCAAACTCTAAGCAGATAATAGAGCCGTTATTGATTTTTGAAGACTTAATCTTAATACCCCTTTTAATTAATTCTTGGTGTATGAAGTAGTGGTCAAAGTTCGCTCCATTAAAACCATTAACATATAGAACGGGCGGTTTGTCCTTTTTATCCTTCGGCTCCCATCCTGCTTTTGCCTTCTCGCCTCGTTTAATTAGTTCATCCACGAATTGACTGATACAATCTTTACCAGCTATGTATTTGAAACCCTCAGACCCCTGAGTATATCCGACTATGTAGCAGTCGTGGATATCGTAGCCGACAGCGATGTTTGTGTTTCTATATGATTCCAAATCGTAATGTAGAATTTGGTCGTTATTTATTTTTTCTTCTTCTCTAAATTTAGTTATTAAGTGTCTTTTACCATTCTTCTTCAACATAATATCAGCACACTTTTTTCTGTTAAGATTACAGGTATGCTTCTTCAAATATAATTGTAAACAGTCTTCGCACCGCTTCTTAAACTGCTTAACTAATCCGTAATAGTGGTTATTCTCCAAAAAGATTAGTTTGTCGGGTTCCTGCCCTTCTTCGTTTGTGCTGACTGTTTGCTTCATAATATGGTCAGTTATTTCATAAGTTTTCGCTTAACATATTTTTTCAATATTTCAACCGCTATTGAAAATGGTATTGGCGAGTTTGGTGGAAGGTTGAATTCAGCTCGGACGATATTACAGCGGTTCTTGTTCATCGGTTTAATATTTAGAATATCCTTACATAAGAAGAATAAGCAGTTGTTGTTTTTGCTGGGTGGTGATATTCTTACTCCTTCTTCAACCTTAGTTCTTTTATCTCTCACTCCTTCATAGCATCCTCCGCCGTTTTCTTGAACTATGGTTATTCCACATATCTTAT
>WBZZ01004221.1:5000-40000 GCA_019918135.1 Paulinella micropora | reverse complement strand
TTTCCATCTTCTGGGTCTATGTTGGTATTATTACTTAATACAACATAAGTATAATTATTTGGGCTGTCTGCCGTCAGTATCTCAGATAGTTTATTTTTTAAGTTGTTCATTGTGTAGTTTCCCTCAGGTATCGTAATTAAAGCCTCATATCCGTCTTCGCTAAGTGTAAAGGTATTATATGGTAAAGCCACAGAGTAATACGACTTCGGCACATAAATATGAAGAATTTTACAATGTGTCTAGTCCCTTCATATTAACTTCGTGTGTAAAGTCGCTGTCCGTGCCAGTTATTCTATTTTTACTATTTATGTAATAGATGCCCGAACTTCTCCCACCTTTGTAGTCCATGATATTTTAGAATTGTGTTTCGTGCTTTCGCACTCTCACTTATTCTAAACCATCGTTTTTTTATTTGGGAAAAAATTAATCGATTTTCGATGTTTATCAACAAACGAGAATGAGTGAAACGAATGAGAGTGTAGTTGATAAATATCTTTTTATAAAAAGGTGTCAAAACCATACCCGTTCTGTGTTTTTAATTTTTCCGCTTCTTCTTTAAGGTCTGTATAACCGCTAGCAAACTTAAACATGTTTCCTTTCGCCCGCTCCATTAAAAATCTCATACTATGCCAACCGCACGTGTCTGAGGTGTTTGATTGTTGTTTTACTTGATTAACCTTCATTAATAAATAACTATCGGGGTGGCTTTTGTCTATTAGTTGTTTCATTTGTTGTTGAAAGTCTTCTGTTGGCTCATAAAGTGCTAAAGGGTCATAGACTTCAACACTCCTGTCTTTATTTAGACTTATCAATACTGCGATCCAATGAGAGCCTGCTTGCTTGTGATTGTCCACATTCACAATAAATCCGTATCGTTTTCTGCTTCCGGGCTTCAACTTGTAGATTTCATCACTGGCTATTGCTCCGAGATACCATCCATATTTTTTCACTATGTAGTCTATTTCATTAGTCATTAGTCCCAGTCCCTCTCCCTCTTGCTGTGGCGTCTCCGCGACGCTCGGGGTATGGTAGGGGTGAAATCCCCTCCTCTGGCTCTGGTTCCTGTGGCTCCGCAGAACTTGTGCCCGGGGGTGGTGCTACATCTGACGGTTGTGTCTCCGCTGGTTGTGGATTTTTCATTTCTAATATAAGTTGTTTAGCATCTGGAGAATTTTCAAAACGTGGTGGGTCTATTGGCGATAGAGTGCTATTTACAGGAGTTTTTTTTTTCATTCTTTTTTGCTTTCATTTTTAGCAATCATTTCTGTTGTAAATTGTTCTAGTTTATTCCCATCCATCTTCTGCCGATGATATGTTTTCAGTGATTTTTTGCGTGTATAACCATCTCTTTAAACTAGTGGCGTAGTCGTTTGAACCTTTGTTTTTTATTATAGGGATATTAATGCTTGCTTTTTTTAAGGTGATTTATTATTGTATTATTTTTCATTTTTTTGACACGTTTTTTTTTCTAGTTTTCTCAGAGAACATTTCATCAATAATTCTTCGTCTCTTTTCTTCTTCCAAATTTTTTCTTGTTTATTTACTTTGTCAGTTATATCAGTTATTTTTGGGGAAGATGTAGTTGCGGTTTTCTTTGGTTTATTTATAGTTGAAGGGGATTCGGTTTCGCTATAATCGGCTGGGCAACTGGAGCCGTCAATAATCCCTGTCTATGTAGTCGTTCAGCATTTAGTTCCTGAATAAGTCGTTGTTCCTTCTTCTGTTCCCTATCCTTTTCTTCCTGTCTTTCCTTAATCTCCGCCAGCTCTTTTTTATGTTCCCTGTCCTTTATTTCTTTTTGTTCCTTCGAATCGGCTATGTCTTTTCTTTCTTGCCTCTTCTTCTCTTCTTCTAAATCCTCCCTTTTCTTCTTTTCCTTTTCTTTCTCGTCATGTATTAACTCATATTTCTTTTGTAAGTTGCTTTGTATCTGGTTTCGGTTCTCGTGTTCAAGACGATTGAAATCAGATTTGATTATTTTTTCTCTTGGTTTGGGACTAGCCCTTTGCGACTTTGGCTTACCAATATATTTTATAAAAAGTTTAACGATTTGTAATGTGCTTAAATCATTTGTTTTCTTACCGAAATTAAGATAACACTTTTTACCCTTCTGGATAATATATGATCTCCCGCTCTTATTCCTATAAACCCGCGGTGGACGGACTTTTGCCTTTTTCACTTTCTTAGTCTTAGTTGACCATTATATATTATCAAAAAAATATCTAAATTTTAGAATTTGAAACAAATATTTAATGAAACTTTACAGCCCCTCCTCGTTGCTTACCATATCCGAGTTTTGATGCTGTAGTTAACACTACCCGCGTAAGGCACCCCTATGCTACTCAATGCTCCCGCAGTTCTAGAGATTACCTTATTATCGCGAAGGAATTATTAACAGCCATTGCGGTTTTCCGACCTTAGCCCAGTTAATCTTTTCCCCCTTTTGCCCACTCTTCTTCTTGGTTTTCTTTTTTTCCTCCCTTCTGTGGCATTGATGGATTGTATCCGATGTTATATCCTGATGGTTGTAAAATTATCACTGGCGATACTGGCATATATAATACAGAAAAAATAATTATTTAAGATATTATTTTTACTTAAGACGAAAATTAAAATTCTTCCGTAATTCATCATCAACACTTGATACATAAAGAAAATTAAATCTCTCTTTTGTAGCCTCCTGATACTTTTCCAGAAAGTAATCAAAATCAAAAGAAAGGTCAGTGTGTCAGAGAAAAAATCGTCCAAAACAAAAACAACCTCTGGCGAAATATACTTACTTGGTCGTTCTTTTGGTGCCTCCTTTATATGTTTCTTTTCCTTTCCAAAGTATAAAAATTGTGGTTTTTCCATCGGTTCCTTATCGTCCTGCTTTATTTCTCCTTCTTGTTCTTCGTTATCTCTGTTTAATTTGTCAAGTTCATAATCAATGACATTCAAACCATCTGATTTAAGAAAGGTATATATTGCCATCGGGTTTCCCCTGTTCTTTAAAGTGCTTTACCATTGCTTTATAAATGTAGTCCTTGTAAATTGTTGACGCAATAATGACAATACGGGTTGTTCTGTCTGTCGTCAGTTTCAGTATTTCAAAGAGTGCTGTTGTTTTCCCGCTCTTCTTACGGGCGAGTAGAAATATATTGGCATACGGCTCATGAAATAATTTATAACCCTTTGCTTTTTGTCTCCTTCGCCTTCCTGCTTCACTGGTTTCACCTTGACATTGTTTATTTTTTGCATGATATTTTAGAATTGCGCTTCGTGCTGTCGCACTCTCTCTTATTCTAAAACATCGTTTTTTCTTTATGGTTTAAAATAAATCCGTGTTCGATGTTTATCAACAAACGGGAGTTGCGGTAGCAACGAGTGTAGTTGATAAATATCAGCCTAAAAACTCTAGGCATTACAACAATTCGGCCTGCTAAATTTCCTGTATCAATATTTCCGCTGTCGGTTTCAAGGACTTTAAATATATATTGTCAGTCCGTCCATCCAACGACACCTAAATTATAACTAAGGTTTGAAATGTTTGCTGTGGTGCTGTCGGAGAATGTGCCAATAATTCCAATTCTGTCCATATAAAGAATTCTGGTTTTTGTCTCTGTTTGGTAGTTATAGTAGTGAATAAATTTTACATTCATTTTGGTAGGTGTGAAAGACATCTGAATGTTCTTGTTGAATGATTTACCCACAAAATCATTGCTTAGAAAAATAATCTTTTGCTATTTGTGCTCCGTCATCATATGTTTTGTATAATATAAAAAAATGATTTTAATATTCTTGTTTGTGTGCTCGGCTATTTCGCGGACGGCCTGCGACTTTTATAGCAGAGTAAATCAAACAAAGCGAGATGCGTGTGTTTATTGTATTCAGAAAGGTATTGAAACTAAATTTAAATGTGTGTATAAGCCTTTTAGTGATATGTGTCTTGGATGGGATGATGCCCTGCCTTTAATGTGTGCGGGTGATAATAGATGGTATATGACACATATATATGAATGCTCACTTCTTTGAACTAGAAGGCGATGGAAGGCAAATTCCTATGAGTAAATTCAAAATTCCGACATAAGTATTAGCAACCTCACAAGGTAAGTTCTTTTCAGATAGCCTCACGATACAAAGAGTTATAATGGCAATAATGATACCCATTTGAAATAAGTATTTAATAAGTCTGCTGTCGGTTGGTCTGTTTTTTATACAGCAACAATTCCAGTTATCTTCCAATTTGCGCTCAACTTTTTTTTCCTCAGTCTTCAACGAAATGTCCAAGACACGATTTTTTAATTCTGGTGTTAGTTCGCCATCTGTCATATCAATGAGTGGAGGTGGTGGGTGTAATCTAGGGGGTATTGCAAAGCGTATTAGGAAACACGACTGCTCGTATTTCAGAAAGTTGCTTAGATAGATCTTCTATAATAAGCATGAGATTATTATTTTGTTTTTCTAAATTAACAACCTTTTCCGCCATGTGTTGAAAATCACTGACTAATATTTGTACAAAACTTGTATATGTTATGCCTTCAAGATTTCCATCTCCATCATCCGCTTTTATTTCACTTTCAGATACAAATTCAGGAAATATTTTTAACTTCATCAGCAATAAATCCGTTGTTCTTTTGTTCTTTCTTGTCGTCTGATTTCAAATAATATGAACAACAATTTATTTTCATTAGTTTCTCACAACAATCCCCGCAGTCTAATGTTTTAATATCTGATTTTAGCATCCATTAGATGAGTTTGTCCAATCACCATTAAGTAGAACATAATTATAACTGCCAGAAAGTTCACCAGTAGAGTTTGAAGTAGTCCAACCATGGAGAATTCCCTGAGATGCGCAGATTACTCCATAATTTGAATATCCTCCTGATTTCATATATATTTGTGGGTCGTAAGTTGATGGACTTAGTCTTTTTCTTAATGTCAAAAATCCGCTGGATGTTGTTGTGATGCTTAAATCTCCCGTATTGCTTATGTTCATCGCCTCGCTAAATGCTATGGCTCCTCCAAGTGATACTCCTGATTTGTAATTAAAGGTGAGTTTGTTGCTTATCTTGTATATTTGAAAGTTGGAGTTTATGTGCTTGATTTCCAGCCACCCCCTCCCAATAACTATCAAAACTTAAAGCAATATTGTCCTGACTATAATTCAATAATTGGAATGTGGGGTAAATTGATGTATGAACGAATGCTTAAATATGTGGGTCATTCGTATTTCCGTCTGTTCCATATAATTCTAAGCCCCCAGTTATTTCTACTCCTTTTGTTGAGTTGCCTATGATAATTGGTTTGCCTAGCGCTGTTGTTATTTTATCGCTCGTTGCAACGTGGCTGTTGATATACCCGCATTCGCCGTTATCGCCCCTCTTTGCACAGACATCAGGTGATTATCAATATTTCTTATTTACTCTAAATACTGCTGCAAGTGGAACCGCAGACCAAAGAGGTTATGTATTCACGAATGTAGCATTTGATGTAAAAGGGGCGGGACTTTATATTTCAAAACTTTTGGATAATAAAAGTGCTTCATCTGACATCGTCTGTTTTAACAATGCTGGTGGTATGCGGTTTTATGGTGCCTTAGATATGAATTCAAACAACATAACAAGTGCTGGAACAATAACAGGAACAACAATAACAGGAACAACATTAGCAACGAGCAATAAAATAACAACAGCACTAGGCAAACCGATAATCATATGCAATACAACAAAAGGAATAGGAACAACAGGAGGCTTAGAATTGTATGGGACATTTAATAACAATACAACTGGAGCACATTTGCAGGCTATTACAACGGAAGATATTTATCCTACTTTTCAACTAACTAATTTAAGTCATAATAACCTAAAAATGACTTTTGATGCGTATTTAGATGTATATGGTGCTAGGTTTTTTTGCTAGCTCGGACTGCATCATTCAAGAGAACCTGGCCGCTAATTTTTTGGCCGAAGTGCAATATTCCGAAGCTAGACTTTTTTATTCTTACCAGATCTTTAACGAGGCCGAAGACTCGCGGACCTACAGCCTGTTGATCGACACGATCATCAGTGAACAGAAAGAAAAGGACAAACTGTTCAATGCGATCACGCAGGTCCCGACCGTCGCCCAAAAAGCCAAATGGGCGCTGCAGTGGCTCAGCCCGGCCCGGTCTTGGTTTGCCGAGCGCCTGGTGGCGTTCGCTTGCGTTGAACTTGTCCGTTCGCCTCTTCTTTCGCCTCCATCTTTTGGCTGAAACAAAAGCACCCGGGCCTAATGCAAGGCCTGTGCACCAGCAACGAGTTTATTGCTCGGGACGAGACACAGCACGGCCTGTTCGCGTGCCACTTGTACAAGCACCACGTGTCGAACAAGCTGCAGATGTCGCGCATTTTCCAGATCGTGGCGGGCTGCGTCGAAGTCGAACGGAGGTTCATCAGCGAGTCGCTGCCGGTGGCACTGCTGGGTTTGAACGCGACGCTGATGGAGCGGTACGTCGAGTTCGTGGCTGACGGACTGCTAACAGAACTCGGGCCTGAGCGAAAAGCTGTACGGAGTCGCCAAGCGTCCGCTGCCCTTCATGGAGCAGCTAGGCGTGGTAGGAAAGACGAACTTTTTCGAGAAGAGTGAGCGAGTACGCGCGGGCGCCGGCCAAGGAGCCCGAATGGGGCCTAGACCAGGACTTCTAGCCATTGATGGTGTCGGGCATCTCTACGATCGTCTCTTCTAGTGCCATTTCGGCCTCGACAGCCGCGTGGGCGGCTGCCTCGGCTGCTGCCGCCTCTGCTTCCTCTTGTTGTTGGATGAGCGTCTTAACTTGCTCGCGCATCACCTTGCAATCACAGACCTTTTCACAGAGCGCAATCTGCAGCTGTAACTTCTCTCGTTCGACCGCCAGGATCCGGCGGCGGGCCAGGCAGGCGGCCAGCTCGTTCTCGTTCTCAGCTAGTGCTTGTCGCAACGCGTCCATTTCTTTTTTAATTAAAAAATACAGACTCGAAAGAAAAAAAAAATAGCCCGGAATGTCGGTAATAGACACAAAACCTCTTTCATAGACGGCTGATCCAATGTTTGCAATGTAATTTACGGCAGTTGCTGTACCTCCGTAAACCTCGATCCAGATGTACTCGTTCGCGGCCACTTCTACTATACCAGACAGATTCACTGTCGCATACTGCCCGTTAAAAGCACTACCGTTACTGAAAGCGGTGGAGTGCAGCCAGCGCACCGTCGCGATCGCCACGTTGCTGGCCGGCCTGCTAGCGCTCTTCTCGACCCAGGCCTCGGCGTTCATGGGACTGCTCGTGGCAGTGTTTTTGAATTTGACGCAGGCATCAACGAGCCATTTCCTGGTCATGCCCGACGTGTTCTGGAACGTGGTGTAGCTGGTAGAAGCGTTGCCCGAGTTGCTAGTCAAGCGAGTGATATTGCCGAAAGAAGACACGACTCTCACCGCGTTGTCGTAAGTCATAATCATACCATTAACATTAGCAAAAGTCAACACTGTTTCGCACAGCCAGTGGCCGCAGTCCCAGGTGCCCAGTTCGAACTCGCCGAGGTCGTTGATTTGGAGCACGCGGTCCGTGCCGGCACAGGGTAGCGCGGTCGGCAGCTTCAGCGTGTTTTTGCCGCACATGATCGAATCCACGCCCGTGAAGCCCGTGGCAGTGACCGACACGCCCTCGGACTCAACGACGGGCGCAAAGGTCCCCACAGCGGCCTGGGTACTCGAATTTGTCGAAGTGACAATAAACCGGTGGTAGTAATAGAACGCGGTCAAAGCGGGCGTGCTCGAGTTCAATGTCTGTAACGTCGTGGTAAAAGAGAAGTTACCGGACCAGACCAGTGTCCAGGTACTGCATTGTCCGACCCCGCCAACGTGAAGCTTTTGGTTGAGCTACTGAGAGAAGAAGTATTAGTCAACGCGAAGCTCGTGATTCTGTAACGGCGCCGCTGGTGCTGGAGCGTAAAGTGTTCGCCGTACACGTTGCTGCCGCCCACGTTGGTAACGGCGTTGTTTGTCGTGTTGATACTCCCGTCCGAGTTGTAGTTGCCGAGGCTAGTCCAACCATTGGCAGCGACACCGTCGAAAACTCTATAGCTCTCTTGGCCTACAACTGCGGAAGAGTGGCTGAGCACCCAGTTAGGGTCTGTGGTAGGCGTATAGGCCGACATGGAACCAGGTCGGCAGCGCCACTGAGCCAGAAGTCACGACCGTGGTGGAAGTCACCATCTGCCCTGCAGAAGTCAGGCACAGAACGGCAGTCTGGGCCGGCATAAAGGCCGGCAACAACGAGCTGGCCGCAAGCTGACCTGCCGAGTCCAGCGTGACCAAAGACATCGAGCCGGGCAGGCTAGCAGGTACTCTGACAGAAGAGGCGGCTAGCTGCCCTCCGCTGGACAGGGAGACAAAGGACGTGTTGGACGGCAGCGCGCTAGGCAGACTCAGCGCAACCGTCCCGGTACTCGCGATCGTGGATGTGCCGATCGTTAGTGGCGACGTGTGTGCGTGCGACTCCGGGTTCGAGGCGATCACGATATAGCCATCAGCGTCGATCGCGAATGCCTGTTTCCCTGTCCAAAACCTAGGCTTGATCTCCGCGATGCGTATATAACCATTTCCACCCGCGTTGACATAGAGCGATTCTGTGACAAAGCGGTAGACTTTGTAGTAGCCCTGGCTGGTGAGGGTGAAGGTTCTGTAAATCTCACTGGTTAGCCAAGTAGGCATGTCGCTGCCGGAACGATACAACTCCGTCCAAGTAGTAGGAGTAGCAGACACTTCATTAGAGCCGAACACTGCTATCCGCCGGGGCCAGGTACAGTACTGGTAGGTAGGATCACCAGTCGGATCCCGGCGAGGGTACCAGTCAAAGTCCTTCAGTCGCATGCTAGTCCCGTCCACGAGGCGCAGCTGGAACCATTCTCCTTGTACCCCATTAGTCGACTGCACCGTGTAGCCGGCACCCGTGACGAGTGACGCAGTGTAGACTCCACTGCTGTTGTAAAATATCTTGCTTATCCAGCCGGTTTCTGCCGGATTACTAACATTATTATCAAACATTCTCCACGGCTGCCAAATATCGCCCCAACCGGTTTCATAACTCGAGGCTGTCAGTGACCACGTGGCGCTGTTAGACGAGGCGTTGCTCCAGACAGGGAACGAGTACGGCGTCAACGAGGTCGCGGCGCCCGTGCCAGAGTTGCCGCTGCTGTCCAGTGTGACCAGGGCCGTCTGTCCGGCGGAGGGCAGAGACACTGGCAGCTTCAGCGCAGACACATTTAGCAAGTCTACGTAGGCCTTGTTGGCAGCGTCAGTGCTGACGAGCGGTGCCGCTATGTTCTTGATCGCGGAGCACGATGTGTAGTCAAAGCCAAAGTGGTTGATTCCGCACCAGCTAGAACTTCCTCCTGCCTTGATAGAAGCAACCACGATGGCCACATACCGGGCGGCCCTAGCGTTGTCGGTCGGCGCGAGAGTGATGGAACTGCCATCGACAAAGGTGTACGAGCCAGTGTGCCACAGCGTCCAGGTAGTGCCGTCTAACGACGTGCCCACCTGCCATGTCTTTGGTGATTTATCCAGACCGCTGGACTGGGCTTGCAGGTAGTACTGTTGCAGGACGACACCAGTGCCGAAATCTAGCTGGAGCCACTCTCCGGGGTACGCTACACCCGAAAACGTTTTGCTGGAACCGGAGCTGTAGACGCCGCTCGCGGCATTGTAGGTACTAGTGTTGCTCTGCCAGGAAAAGTTTGAGCCCGTATTGAAGCCGTCGTACGAATTGCCGTTCCCGGAAGTGGACGCACTCGCGACCAGGCCGTTCCAGTTGTTACTCGTCATGCCGTCGGGCTTCTTCACGTACGAAGTGGCTACAAGGCTCAGACCATGAGAGATAGCCTGGTCCCCGTACAGCAGCGCGCCGTCGGAGCCCAGCGACACCAAGCTAGTACTGCTTGGTAGAGCGGTTGGCAGCTTGAGTGCAGAAGTACCAGACGCTCGAGCGGAAAGGGTGCTGGTGCCTTCAGCCCCGCTGAGTGACAGCGAGCTAGCAGCCCCTGTCGCTAGCTGGCCGCTGGAGTCGAGTGTCACTAGCGAAGTGCTGCCTGGCAGGGCTGTCGGCAGCTTGAGTGCAGAGGAGCCAGAGGCTGGAGCGGAAAGGCTGCTGGTGCCGCCCGCCCCGCTGAGTGACAGCGAGCTAGCAGCCCCTGTTGCGAGCTGGCCACCGGAATCGAGTGTCAACAGCGACGTGCCGCCAGGCAGTGACACCGGTACCTTGAGCGCAGACGCACCTACCTGGCCCGCGCTCGTCAAGGAAACGAGTGACGTGCTGGCGGGCAGCGAAAGCGGAAGTGTAAATTTAGAGGCGGTGAGTTCGCCGGTCGTGCTGTTCCACTGTGTCGCCTTCTCGGCGGTGGTAGAATCTGCGCCCGACCTCAGCGGCTTGATGTAAGTAGCATCAGTATTAGCGGATGATAATAAATCACCAGTGGCGTTCAGCACGATCGAGCGGGATGTCGCTGCCTTTGCTCGGTAGCCTATTGCGACTGATTCCTGGGCGGCAGCATCCGTGATAGCCGTACTGCCGATCCCAACCGACCGTACTCCGAGCGTACTAGCATAGGGACCGACCGAGACAGATGAAACGCCTTGTGTGCTCTCTGAGGAGTAGGCACCGATCTCGACGGCGAGATCTGCCTGGCCAGAGTATCCCGCCCTGTAGCCAACGGCAGTTCCAAACTGGCACTGTCCACTCGCGCCTGCTTCACGACCTACTGCGACTGTGAGTATCTGCTGCCCCTCGCCCGCTAAAGTCCCGATTGCTACACTGTCTCCTCCCTTGAAGCCGGTGGCGCCTACAGCAAACTGGCCCGCGCTGTCAAGAGTGACGAACTGCTTGGTGCCTGCGCTGGGCAGGGCTGCCGGCAGCTTAAGCGCGACGGAGCCGGTAGCAGGCGCGGAAAGCGTGCTGTCGCCACCCACCCCCGTCAGCTTGAGTGTCGATGAGTTTACTAGATTCGCGAGCGACACTTGGTGCGGGTTATTGTAGTTCGTCGTGTGTGAGTTGAAGGCCGTAGTAGTAGGTGCTCCGACTTGGGCGGCCGTGACTTGGTGAGGGTTGGTGTAGGTTGTCAAATGGCTGCTTAGGCCTGTCACGCCGTCTGGATCGACTGTCACCAGCTGCGCGGTCGAGGCGGGCAAAGGGTCCGGCAGCCTCGCGAGAGTGTCTGGGATCGTTGTGACAGTAAAGTCAGTGTCCATGAGCATGATTGCGCCATTTCCGCTAGGAGCCAAAGACAGCTGCTTGAGCGTCCTGTCCTTGAATGCAAAGATCGAGCCGTCTGGGTCCATGGTCACGACACAGTCGTTTTGGGTAGGCATCACCGACGGGAACTTCACCGCTCCCGCCACCTGCTGGTCGACGTACGCCTTGGGCGCTAGCTGCCAGGCCTTGGTAGGATAGCTGGTGTTCTCGATGCAGCCGGCATTGTACAGCTGGTAGTCGAAAGCCAGACTCCGCATGTACCAAACTCCCGCCCCGTTGTTTTTGGTGCAGATTACGCGCAGGTACCTGGCGGTGCCGTAGTAGCGCCACCCTCTATCGCCAGGGCGCTAGTGCTTCCGTTTGGTGCCGCGGTCAAGGCAAACGCGATGTCTGCAATTTGTGACGCGGCCTGGCCCTTCTGTCCCTCCTTCCACATCTGAACAGAGTCTCTGATGGTGTTTTCGATGGTCTGGACCTGTTTGGCAGAGGATTGCTGGCTGCCGATGTACAGCTTGGCGGCCTCCGCGTTCTGTTGTGTCTGCTGGACGTTGTGCTGGTTATCCCCTACCCGCGCATGTGTCCCGAGCACTGGGTTCTGCTTCTCGCCCGCGACCCTCGCGCCAGTCTCGGCCGCCCCGATGGCCAGCTGGCTGTTCGCACTGTTCTGGATCCGACCGACTCGGAGCTGTGCCTCGTTGTTGGCAGCGGCCGTGTCGGTCAGCACAAGGGCATTTTTCTGGGCACCCGTGATTGCCAGTGTCTTATTCTTGCCTTATTCAATCCGGTTAGCGGTAACCTCTCCGCCCGCTTTTATCAGTGCTATCCTCTCTGCGTGTTCCGCGTTCCTTTTTCTGAGGAGTGCCAGCTTATCTGATGATTCTTTCATCTTTTGGACCGTCTCAGAAATAGCCCTGGCTTGTTGTTCCTCGCTCCTGATCTTCAGTTCGTTCTCTGCCTCCAATTGTTGTTGCTCTAGCTGCAGCCTTCTGAGCTTCATTTCCTCCTCGTGTTCCTTCTGTATGCCTCTTCTTGCTCTTGGTCAAACTTTGCCATGTCTAGCTTTCTCTTTTCTTCGTTGTTTTTTCTCCGTAGCTCCAGCTCTTGTTTTCGATGAGCCAGTTGTGTTTGTTCAGCCTGGATTTTGGTGGAACGGGGCTTCTCGGCCGACTTGGGCGGGACCGCCTGCAGCTGGTTTCCTTCGTGTGCCTCCGGTTCCGCCTCTTTCGCGTCCGCTGCTGCCGGCGCGTCCGCCATGAACGTGTCCTCGTTGTTTTTCTCTGGCAACTGCAGCGCCTCGGCGCCGTCGAATTTGTTTTCTGGTTTCGTACCAGGCTTGGCACCACCGCTGTCGCCTCCTTCAGGACCACCGTCGGGCTTGGCACCGCTGCCGCCGCCTCCTTCTTTATCGACAGGAGCGCCGGGCTTAAGTTCGCGCTTGGCATCGACCAGGCTGGTCATGTAATCGAGACTGACATGGCGCATGAGGGCTTTTGCCTTGGCCAGATTTCCGAAAATGCCGCCGCTGTTGCCCTGCTGTTTGAAAGGCAGCGGCCGGGAGTCAAAGAACTTGCCATTGGGCCGGCCCGTCCAGCTGCCGGCCGCTTCGCTGTCGCCGCTGACATAGCGCATTCTTTTTGAAAATCCAGGACAAGAAAAAAAAAGTTTTTTTATAGCGACTTTGTGATTTGTTGTACTAGTTTCTCGTACTGTGTTATCTGCTTGCGCTTCCGCTTGGCTTCGTCAGGCTTTGCCGCCTTGGCCGCTGACCGCAGCTCTTGGATTCTGGCCTCGTATTCGGCCAACTGTGCCCTGAGCTCGCCGTACGGGGCCGGCACCTTTTTGTCCTCGCTCAGCGCGTGCCTCTTCGCGGCGTGGTACAGCTGCCCGTGGCTGTCCCTGTCTCGTCTGTACCTGTCTATCAGCGTGTGGAGATCCTTCTCCTCCTGTTTGGTGATGACGGGGCCCACGGCGGTCGCCAGCTTGCCACTGCGTGCCACCATCTCGGCCATATCGATACCAGCCTCTTGTTTTTTAGGTTTGAGGGCAGCGGTTTTCTTGACAATCTTGAGAGGTTTTGGTTGCGAGGGTGGAGGTGGCGGCGGCGGTGGCGGTGGTGCGAGGGGCACGGCCGATGGCACTAGCGCTGGAGGGGCCTGCCTGTTGACTATGTACGGAGCGACGTCGTAGCCGAGCGCTTTGGTTAGTTTCTCTTGCAAGCGCGCCACTTGTTTCGACTCGCTTGTTGGCACTGGTACGTTGACCGCCCGGGGCGCGTCGACCAATTGAAGGGCGGCCGAGAGTTGTGTGTTCACAAATTTCATGATGCGATGGGTGCGGGCCGCCATCTCGGCCGACACGCCCCCCGCAAAGCCCGTGCGGCATTTCTTGAACGGCAGGCGGGCATTGGTGGTAAAGGCGCGTCGTTTCATTTTTTACAAATCACGAGTTTCCACGTGTAAAATTTTTAGAATAAAAAAAACCTCTCACTTGGATGCCCCGCCGAGTCTACCAAGGATATTGTTTATGTCAGCAAATGCATGGCCGAGAGCGTCATCGCCGTGGATCGCATCCAGCGCGGTCGACAGGTCAGGGTTTACATGTTTCATGATGTGGCGAGTGCGGGCCGCCATCTCGGCAGACCCACCGCCCGCGTAACCAGTTGTCTTCTTTTTGTAGGGCATGGGCGCCTTGTTAGTGAACGCGGCGCCGGCGTGCTTTGCTTTCCAGGATTGCTTGGGCATCGTGCTGGCTGGTGTTAAAACACTGCCACGAAAATTAAAAAAAAATTATTCTGCTTTCAATCTCTACTAAGGAAAAAAATGCAGAACGTCGAGGGCCCGGTCGACCGGCTGCAGAAGCCGGAGCAGCAGCTGGGTGAGAAGACGATCGAAGAGAAAATACTTGAATATGTTGACAAGCAGAAAGACAAGGGCAGGAAAGGCAAGAAAAGAAGCAACAACAACAGGCAGAACAGCTGCAGCCGACAGAGTTCAAGCGGAACATCGAAGTTTTCTACCCGCGCGAAAAGGGAGCGGGGCAGCTGTTCGTGCTCGTCGGCAAATCAGAGCGCGGCAAAACGCACTTCCTGAAATGGCTCCTGTACAGTCTGTGCGCGCGCAAAAAGGACCCTTTCCAGTACGGCTTAATTATGGTCCGCACGAAGTTCAAGAATTCGTTCAGTTTCCACTTTGCGAGCGAGCAGCACTGCAAGATCTACGAAGGTTTTAGGATGGACATCTTGCAGAACTATGTAGAAAACCTCAAGAAGCGCTACCTGGAAAACAAACGTTTGGAGCCGTCGTTCATTGTGTTTGACGACCTGGTCGGCATCATCGACTCGACCGACCGCTGGATGCAGAACTTTTCGGCACGTACCGCCATTATAACATCACGATCTTCATCGCGGTGCAGTACCTTACCGGCCGCAACTCAGTGAGTCCCATTATGCGCGAGCAAACGTCACACTGCATCATGTTCAACTCGAAAGTGCAGCGCACCCTCAACAACTTGTGGGAAAACTACGGACAGCTCTTCCCGAAAAAGGAGTTCCTGGCTCACTTTGCTCAAGCGACGGACGAGCGCAACGTGGGGACGCGACATGCCGCAATGGTTTACCACGAGCACATCGACCGGCTCGAGTTCAATTACAAGTCCTGGCTCGTTGCCGGACGGCGAAGTCATCCTCAGAGGGCCCGACCCGCCCAAGCTACCGAGCCGCGCGGACGTCCAGAAACAAGAGAGACTGAAACAGCTGGCGTACCGCGCGCCGAGCTGGCTGCCGACTTCGCTCAAGGGGATGTCGCGCCAAGAGCGAGAAGTGATGCAACGAATGCTCTTTTACGGCGACCGCGCGAGACAGCGCCTGAAAAAGGACGGAAAGACAATGGCTCAGCGAGACAAGGAGATCCTCAAGCGGCTGGACGACCAGACCCGAGAGGCAGAGAGGTTGGCGGCGGAGCGGTTTGCACAACAGAACCAGATGATTACGCCGTTCAAGAACAAGTTCGCGTACACCAACGCGGGCACGAAGGTCAAGCCGCTCGCGTCTGTTATAGGTGGCGGGCCGCCCGGCGACAGTTACGACAGCTCTTAAAGAAAAAACAAAAGTTCTGGCCCTTATAGTTAAAAGCCAAAATGCTACTGGCCGCGCTGCCGGCAGATCTCTTGGTGGAGGTTCTGTCTTACCTCCGCGTCGGCAAGGTCGCGCACGCGATCCGCCACCTGAAAACGCACACAAACCGGTTCGCGCGCGGCCGGTGGAAACGGCGCAAAGTGCAGAACGGCGAGCTGTCCGGCCTGCACAAGTTCCTGAACGATACTTTTAATTACGACACCAAATCGCTGCCACGCCTCATCAACACCGTGTCGCGCAATAGCGAAGTTATCTGCTTTGCCTGCGTCCAAAAAAGACGGTCGAGGGCTACTGCGGCACTTGTTTCGTGTTTCACCACCGCGACCGAGTAATCACGCCCTTCGCCGCGTGCAGGCGCATGGGCCGCACGTCTTTCCCCGTGCCCAGAACGACACGAGACTCTGTCGTAGCGCTAGCGTACGTACCGGCCTACCGCTTCCGGCAAGCATACGAGGACGCGGGCTGGCCGGTGCTGCAAATAGACAAGTGGACCAGTTACTTGTGGCTGACGGGAGCCGAAGAGACGGCCGCTCGGTTTAAGCCCCGGTTCAACAAGAGTCTGTACATTACTGATTTTTAAATCTTCTTCTTGATATTTTTAATTAAAAAGCAAAATGCTCTGGGAAGCTATCAAGTTCATTTTCTTCTTCCCGGTCGTAAGTCAGAACAGGGGTCAGGAGTTCGAAAGGAGGCATTGTCTCTTCTTCGGCGTCAACTGCACTAACTGCCTCGTCCAGAGTAGATTAAAACGCGCTTGTTGTGTCTGGAGCGAGCTCGGCAAGAACTGCAAGTCCGTCCCTGACGCCCTCGAGATTGCTCACGGCAGCGGCGACGCTTGGTACAGAGGGCTGGTCGCTGACCCTGGCTTGTGTCCGCCTTGAGGGGCGTACGTTCCAGTCCGACGCGAATTGATCCACCACTTCGGCCGCGATTTCAGGGGCACAAACCCACGTACCCGCACGTTGCCCGCGTTGTTTCGGGAATTTGAATTTCGAAATGTGACCGTTGGCTAAGCGGTAGGGGTGCAGCTGGAGGTGCCGACGTATTCTTTCCGCGCAACGGCTAGGAGTCAAAAAAGGAAACGTTTTCCCGGCAAAATCAATCAGCAAAATTTTCCCATCTGGTGCAACTCGGCACGGCTTTACTTGGCTCATTGCACTTTACGAGTTCAATAAAAGTCAGATTATGAGCTTTTAATTCTTGAATCTCTTAGCACAATTGCATAAACCGCGTGATCTGAGCGGCTGGTGTAGGATCGGCCGTATCAAGAGCGACATTGGCATGATTGGCAAAACGGTAGAAAACCTTCACGGAAAAAATGGAATCTAACGTTCCGCGCCAAAAACCGGGCCGGCGCAGTTCTCCGGCATTCTGTTGCAAATTTGCCGCGAAAAATTCCACGGCCTGCCGGCATAACCGTTCGGCTCTGGTCTCGCGAGGCAGCTCTTTGAGTGTGGGCGGAATGACGTACGCGAGGTCGCCCTTCAGGCGGTTGAAGTCCTCCGCCAACCTAGCCCCTTGGTCCACGATGGCCTGCACAATCTTGAGCAAGTCGGGCTCCGTCAGGGACGGGACGCTGCGTGTTTGCACTTTCACAGAATCGTAGAACATCTGGGACTTGAGGTTCGAGACGGCCTCGGTGTTGTTGGCAAACATCAGTGAGTGGCCGAGCACCCGCGACATGAAGATGGTGCGCGAGACTTGGCTGTGCTCACCGTACAGCGCGTAGGCGCAGTTGGCGTAGATGGCCCGGAGCTTGTGTGGGCTGGGGATGAGAAAATCCTTCGCTCGTTCGTAGTGCATCTGCGTGAGGTAGTCGAACGTGTTTGAAAACCCCGCTCCCTTCATGGCCGCGGTGACCTGGTTGTCAATGAGCGCTTGGCTAGGCGTGTCTGTCACTTTTTTCGACTCGGCGAGCGTGTTCATCCACGGCAGCGTTGAGACCTTCATCCGTTTGGCAGGCGGAGCCAAAGGTTGCTCGTCCTGTGCTAAGATCTCTGCGCGGTGCGTAGTCCAGCTCAGGTAATCGCTCTTGGGCCTGTCCTTTTTCATGAGCTTGTTCTCTTCGGGCGCCAGCCGCGAGCGGTGCCTGAAGTGATTTTCGATCAGCCACCTCATGTGCTTCCAGATGCGCAGCATGCCGGCCGACGTGGCGGTAGGCAGTGCGATCGGTTTGCCTATAAAGATCAGGTCCTGCAAATCGCTGTCGGCCGGGTCTGAGTCGGGCGCAGCCCCCTTCTTGGCCGCCCTGTGCTGGACGACGTGCTTCTGCCGCCCGATCTCCGAGAAGATGATATGTTCCTCTTCGTTCACGGGCAAGAACTCCGACCATTTCCAGAGCTCTATCTGCCGGCAGCCCAGAACCGCGAGCAACAGGAAGCTCTGCAGGGCCCAGAGCGGGTAGCGCATCGTCGGCGCAAAGGGGCCGGTGTTGGTGCGCTTGGCCTCGGCCGATTCGAAACAGTCCGCTTCGGCTAGCATGGCCTGGTACAGTTCATCCAGGAACGCAAACCACGGGTCCGCGAGCAAGGTGTTCCGCTCAGTCATCTTCTTGACATTGACTTCGTTCGTCTGCCTGACGGTGCGCTGGTTCAGCGTCCGGTCGCGGAAGAGGGACCCTTGCGTAAAGTGCTTGGCCACGAACTCCTTGCCCCAAGCGCACCGCGAGGGCTGTTTGGAGTTGTCTTTTTTCTTTATGTCCGCTTCCTTGTTGCTCGCGAGAATGAGCCACTGGGTCCTGAACTTCACGTACGCCTTGCTTCTCGTGTCGGAGTGCGGCTTGCATGGTCCACCAGGTCGTTGATGAACGGCAGCCATTGTTCGACATCGCTGCGCAAGCGCAGCAGCTGGGTGCAGCAGTCCAGGAGACAGATCCAGAAGGGCTTCTTGACCGCGCCCTTGACAGTGCAATACTGGTGGTTGGGGCCGAACACGTAAGTCCTGAAGGAACCGACGTCGTCGTGCCATTCGTCACGGTTCTCTATTCTGGCGGCGCTGTCAGGAAGAGTGAGCCAGGCATTCTCGTCCGAGGTCGCGATGACCTTGAAATCGACCATAGTCGCCTCCTTCGAAGACAGCAGCTTCTCGTCGTCTAGCCCCGTGCCGCGAAAAGTGTCGACCGCGTGCAGCACGCCGCTCTTCTCGGTGCCCTTGATGATAAACTCGCTCCATTTACCCCGGCGTGAGTTGATGACCGCCGCCAGCCGCTGTGAAGGCTGGTGCAGGGCAGGTTCGACGCCTAGCGAGACCAGGTGCACGCGGTCGAGGACGTCCTCGCGATTGTCCTGGAGGTTCTTCAGCCCGCTTATGAAGCCCTCCCTGTAGGTTGACCACAACCACGGCTTATTAGCAAATTGCTTGTGCAAGGGCAGTCTCGCGAAGCTCGGCACCGGCTTCTTGCCTTCGCTGATTTTTTGCGGAGTTGTGTTATGAAAGGCGTCGATTTCCGCCTGGGACGGGCCTCCAGTGAAATCAACGACCTCATGCCCGTTCGGACCGGCACCAAACCTCCCGCTGCTGACCCACATTCTTTGTATTTAATGATTAGGTGGTACAAGATTTGTTTTTTCAGCAACAGCCACAGCAATCACGGCCGGCGTCTTTTTCTTTTTTTTTCTTTTTCTTTTTCTTCTTGGCGTGCGGGCCAGACAAGAGATGGCTCGCCAATGGCCGAGCGAGGCCGCTGCCGTTCAGTGAACCAGTCAAGGGGATGAAAGGCCTGTTCGCAAACGAGCGCGAACATGGCGCTTTGTCTGTGCCTCGACTCGGATTGTTTCAGCTCCGGCACTTGTGCCGCTAGCTCTTCTTCGTCCATCAACAGCAGGAAAGCCCTCAGTAACGTCTGATAATTGACGAAACATCTTCTCGCCCACGCATAGCGCTGCCTCAGCTTCTTCAGCACCTTGGGCCAGCAGGCGTCTACTTTTTTGAAGAGGCGTTCCAACTCCTCTAGCGTTTCTTTGCTCGGCTCCCGCCGGCCCCGGCCGCAGCCTAGCAGGTGGCACAGCTGGCTGGCCTTGTCGATGGTCAGCGGGCCTAGCTTCTCCCTGCGCCAGATGTACGCGAGGCGAGCGGGCGTCGCGACGTGTGCCCGCCACTTGTGGACCAGGCGCCTCGCCTGTGCTAACAAGGCCGGGCTGACACACGACGCAGACTGATTGACACCTCGAAGGTTGAACGTCTCGCATGTTATCTGACGGAACCGGCTCAGGCGAGTGTAGCCGACATGTCTGTGAGCGTGTTGCTCTCTTACCATCTGTCCGTTCACTAGCCAGCATTACGACGTGTACAACTCGTGCTCTGTCTTGACTAAGCCACACTTCGAGCAGTACGTACCTGTGGTTGCGAGGCTGAAGGTCCAGTCGTGTTCGCAGGACAAAATATGACGGCCGGCAAACAGGTGCCCAGATCGAACGTGGCAGTTTAAAATTCAAGATTTGAAACAAATGAAAGAGTGGACAAAAGACGAGGAAGTCAGAAAGGATGGAGGGCACTGAATCTTACAAGGGCAAGTGCCTGCACTGCTCGTACGGCTGCGCGCGGGACGACAACAAGTGGTTCGGGCTGCCAATAGCCCACGCGGGCGAAGAGTTGTGCGTCTGGGGTCACTTCTGCACGGTGGGCTGCGCGGCCGCGTACGCGGACTATGGCATTGCCGAGACGCTGCGTTCGCGTTCAATGGACCTCCTGCACTCTTACTTAAGATTGAATCTGCACAAGCAGCTAGTTCAGCCGGCGCCGCCACGCCACGCTAGTAGACTACGGAGGGCCGCTAGACATCTCGGCTTTCAGGGCCGTGGGCCGGGTGACTAACTGGTATGTGCCCGTGCACAGAAAAGAGACACAGAAACATTTTATTAGCCAACTTTCAGGCCACAAGTACACGCTGAGGAGGCTTAAGCGCCTGCCTGGGATTCGTCTCTCGTCCGCTTGAGCTTCTTCTTCTTGCGCTTGATCAGCTTGCGGCTCTCTTCGTCCTCGGCGGCGCTGTCGGCAGTCAATGGAAGCGGCGCGAGCGTGGGCAGAGGGGAAGGCGGTTCATTGGCATCGGCCAGAATAGTGTATTTGAGCCACGGACCACCGTCCCGCTTGAAGACGAGGTGCAGCACGTTCTGTATAACGCCGACCAGCACCCTGCCAGTCTTTTTCTCCTGGAAAGCGCATGATTTGAGTATCTTCTTGAGGATTTCCGGGGCGTAGACACACTCGCCGGCTTGGACAGGCGGGTGTGACAGGTCCGAGCGCAGAAGCGAGTCCTTGTCCTCCGCGACCAGAGCGATGCCGCCAAGGCTGGTGCGTGCCAGCCGGCCTGCGTCCACCGCCCGCAGCGAGGATTCCGTGCAGAGCCTGTCCACTTCCACAAACAGCCGGCAGTGCGAATTGCTCTTCGAATGGTGCCTGATCACGGCGTTCAGCGCCGGGCCAGAGACTTCGACGAGGCGATCGAGATTGGTCCACTCGGTAGTCGGCAGGAAGGCCGCCTCTTGGTACATGAGCAGCGAGGTCAGGTCACTGTAGTGCTCGAACGATTTGGACTCTTTGTAGAATTTGACACACAGCTTGTTATCCACCGCGACGGACAGTTCGAGTATCATGCCCTAACGGAAAGTAAAGAGCCAGCAGGACAGTTCCTTGAGGTCAATGCTGACATTGTCGCCGTTCGCGCCCGAAAAAGGGACCACGAACTGCGCGACGAGCCCGTCGGCCGCGCTGCAGAGCACGAGCTTGTCGACGGTCGCTTCGACCCTGGCCTCCAGCAACCGAGGCGACAGCGAGTCGAGCGCCCGGCGGAACGCGGTGCCGTGCGACTTGGTCCTCCAGAGAAAACGAGTCATCATTTTTTGAGACACTGTTCTTTTTTTACCACCTTTTAATTAAAAAACTTTTAAACTGCGAGATTCGAAATTCAAGATTTAAAAGGGAAAAAGAAACCCCTGTTCTGGCAAAAAAAAGAGCCATAAATCGAAAAATGTCGATCGTCACGGGCAACAACAATGAGGTGAGGGTCTTTGACACGGCGGCCGACCCGAAGAAGCTGCGCCTGTTGGAGCCAAGGAGTGCATACGGGAGCATCTTTTCGAACCTGTGCTATGGCGACAAGAGCCTCACGCTGGTTCTGGCTGCCATGCAGCTCGCGTGGGACCCCTCGACGTACGACCAAGGCAACAAGGCGGCCAAGACAACCATTGACCTCGACTTCAAGCACGCGCAACAGTATGGCGGGGTGCTGCAGGCCTACAAGGTGATGCGAACGATTGACGACCGTGTGGCGGAGATCATTGTTGAAAACCGCGACAAGATTGTTCCGACAATGAATAGGGCGGGCCCGATCGAGCAGGTCAAATGCTGCTACCAGCCCTGTACGCGCTTGCGCACTTTGCAAAAGTCGGACCGCGCCTGGGCGCCTCGTCTGACCGTCACCGTCACGGGCGCCCGGTTCCTCGGAGGCGGAGACACTAACACGCTGCAAAAGGGCGACGTGGTGAAGTGTGTCATCCAAGCTACTGCGCTGTGCAGCAAGGGCGAAAAAGTCACGCTCTCTTGGCGTGTGCTGCAGATCCGGAAACAAGAAGAGGGCATGCCCTACCCGGACCAAGACCTCTCGGAACGAGACGCGTTTGGAGTGTCTCTGTCCGGCAAAGAGAACGGCGAGGGCGGCGTCAGTGCCATGGACTTGTCTGTAGATTTAGTTTCATTAAACTGAACACATGACACACACATCACCGTTACATTTGGCACTAGTCGCGGCCTTGGTTCTAAGGTAGTAGCAGCCGGTTTTAAGGCCCGCTTCCCAAGCAAAAAAATGAGACGAAGACAGCTTGCGTTCAGTCGTGTTAGCTAGGTAGACGTTGAGTGACTGCGACTGGCACACGTAAGGGCCACGCAGCGCAGAGAGTTGCAGCTGCGTCTTCATCGGCACTTCCCAGACGGTCTTGAAGACTTGTTTGATGTCGTCCGGCACGGGAAGTTCCTGGACAGAGCCGTCCTTGCGCAGCAGCTGCTCTCTGACCGCGGGGTTCCAGAGCGCCCTTTGTTCGAGAGCTCTTACCAGATGTCGATTGAGCAACGTGTGCTCTCCCGCCAAGGTCCTCCTGACCATGAGGTTGCTGTAGATCGGTTCAAAAGACTCGTTGACTCCCAGTATCTGCGAAGTGGACGCTGTGGGCATTAACGCTATCAGGAGACTATTGCGCAAGCCGTGGGTCTTGATGTCAGCCTTCAGCTTAACCCATCTGTCGCTCGTGAGCTCCACGCCCCAGAGGTCAGGCTGTAGTTTGCCCTGCGAGGCGGGGCTGCCCTCGAACTCCGGGTATCGTCCTTTTTCCTTGGCCAGTTCTACGCTAGCGGTGATCGCAGCAAAATAGATCTCTCGAGCGATGCGCTCGTTCAGGGCGGCGGCTTCGGGACTCTCAAAGGGCAGCTCCAAGATCATGAACAGGTCCGCCAGGCCGCAGATGCCCAGGCCGACGGGCCTGTGCTCCGAGTTGGACGTTTTAGCCTCGGGGACGGGGTAGGTGGTGAGGTCGATGATCCGATCGAGATTTTTGACGGCGGTGCGTGTGACAGAGTGGAGGAGGCTGATGTCGATTTTCTTGTCATCTGTGACGAAGCGGGGCAGACACAGTGACGCGAGGTTGAAGACGGCGGTCTCTTCTGGCGAGGACGTTTCCATGATCTCCGCGCACAGGTTCGAGTTCTTGATAGTACCCGAGTGCTGCTGGTTGCTCTTGGCGTTGGCATGGTCTCGGTAGATCAAGTAGGGAGTGCCTGTCTCGATTTGGGATTTTAAAATCTGGGACCACAAATGCCGGGCTTTCACTTTTTGGCCCTGCTGTGTCTTCTCGGCATGGGTGTAGCGAGACTCCCAGAACTTGCACCAGCAATTGTCCAGACTCGACAGTTCGGTCGGACAAAACAGCGTCCAGTCACCGTCGTCCTTCACTCGTTGCATGAACAGATCGGGTATCATAAGCGCAGTAAACAAGTCACGCGCGCGATTTTCCGCAGCACCCGTATTCTGACGCAGCTGCAGGAAGTCATACTATTAGACGTCCTTGTGCCACGGAGGCATGTACTCGGCAAAAGCTCCTTTCCTACGTCCCTACTGGTTGGCATAACGACTTGTTTCGTTCAGAATACGAGCGAGCGGTACAACTCCGTCGCTCTTGCCCCCTGTCCCATAGATCTTCGATCCTGCTGCTCGCACGTTGCCGATGTACAGCCCAATACCTCCCGCGTGTTTGGAGATGATTGCACACTCTTTCACCGTTTCAAAGATCCCGGAAAAGCGAGTCTTCTCTAATAGGCAGCAAGAAACATGACGCTAGCTGCTGGTTCCGGCGCAGGCCCGCATTAAACATGGTTGGCGATGCATGGCTGTACAGCTGGCTGCTTAGGAAATCGTACGTGTCCCGAATCTTGAGCAAGACGCTGTCCTCGCTTTCTTCCAGGCCGTGATGCAGCGCAATTGTAATTCGCATATACAGATATTGAGGCGTCTCGCGGATCTTGTCGTCGCTGTCTTTGAGAAGGTGGTCTTGCTTGAGCGTGGCTATGCCGAAATAGTCGAAGCCGAAGTCTTTTTCCCTTTTTATCAGCGCGTTCAGTCTCTTTCCGTGCTTGTCGACAAAGACAGGATGGCACCAACGACAGGCGCAGACGGTCCATCGCGCCCTGGAACGTGGCCGGGCAACTTTTTTGGAGGTCGCTGGCAACGATTCTGCCACCGAGCAGTGCATAATCAGGGTGCCAAGAGGCCAACGATGCACAGCTCGAGGCTGCGAGTCCATCCAATTCGGAGGTCGAGATACCGTTTCGTATGCCAGCAATTGTTTGTCTGGCCACCTCGACCGCGCTCGCGCCCGGCAGGTCAGTTGCGAGGAGCGAGATGCGGTGTAGCACTTTGTCGAAAGCCATTGGCTCCAACGAGCCATCTCGTTTTCGGACTTGCATTCGCGCGTGCTTACATATAGAGCACAGGAGAAAAAAAATCACTCTCTGTTAGTAAAATGCTGGAAGCCAAAGTACGAAGCCAACAGGGCGTCCGTCACCAGTAGTTCTCCTTTCCCCGTCGCAGCAAATAGTGTGTAGAGAATCCCGTGCCACAAACTGTTCTCGGCCCATCAGACTTTACCGCCCAGGAAGCCTTCTTCTTGTTTGTTCAGAACTCCGGAAAGCCACACAACGGCGGGGACCATGGCAAGAACGCGTAGCTTGTCTTTGGTCGGCGGTGCAGCGTCAAGTGCCACTTTGGCTAGTAAAAACCTGGCCGGAAGGCACCCGCCAACAAAAAGCCAAGAATTGTCTTTAGCTTGTGTGTCTGTCATGTCTAGCTTAATCAGCCAGAAACGTTCGTTAGATCTTTGATGTCAAAAGTTCAATTCTCTGATGTTGCTACTGTCAGGCGCGCCTTTTTTTGTTATTAATTATTATCACTTTCGAAAAAAAATTCAGGGAAAATCTATTTTTTTAATGAACTATGTTCCTTTTTTTGGAGGCAGAGTGTCCTTCCACGCGCTTTCTCTTTTTGGCTCCGTCCATCAACAACCTGTGCGCGTCCTTCGTCCATGTCTCGTGGTGCCACCTGCACACGTCGTGCACTTTGGCCAACTTCACGATGCGGAAAGTGGCCGTGCTGCTGCGTTCGCCGTTAACCTGCTTCCTTTCCTTTTTGCCTGTCTCCTCGATGGCAAGCCCCGCCTGGCCGAGCACAAAGTTGGCTAAGGCCTTACACTTACTATCCTTCTTGGCCTTTGGGGCTCGTTGAGATATGCCGGCCGCGGCATCGCTTGTCTTCCGCGCTAGCTCCGCCAGCAAACCTTCGTTCTTGCGCAGCAACGACAACGGGTAAGTCGCGTTCGCGTCTTTCAGGAGCACGTCAAGCCCTGACACGCCCAGAACTTGGGCCATCCCGCTAAGGGACCGGTACATAGCGAGCGAGCTCGCTGCGCTCACTGGGATCTGCCTGTCGTCGCTATCCAACTACCACGCACGCCCCTCTTGGCCAAGGCCCAGCGCCAAGTTGTTTAGTTTTTCGCCCGCTTTCTTGCATTGCTTCAGGAGCGCCTTGACTTCCCGTGTCCAACCGTGCTCGAGCCACGCGCGGTCTGCGTCTGTCGAGTTCTGGCGCTCCTGCTCGAGCTTCTCGCGCAGCTTTTTGAACTCACCAAGGGCGCCAGGGTGCAAGGCAAGCATGGCCATAATCTTTCTTTCTTCTTTTTCGTCGTCGGAATGGCGCTGCTTGTGCGAGAGAAACACGAGCCGTTCGTGCACTTCCTCTGGTGTCAAGGTAAGCCACTTGATCCCATCGCGAATCACCGCTTCGTCGCGGGTCGGAACGGGCGGCATCCCTTCTTGCTCTTCCTCTCTTGCTTCCTTTTCTTGTTCCTTTGCTTCCTCCATAGCTTGTTTCTTGGCCTCGCGCTGCTCGGCGTTCAGGCGCGGCGGCAGCGTTACTTGGAAGTCGGCGGCCACCAGCCAGTCCCAGATCGCGGCCCCTCTGCTCTGGCGCTGTTCCGTCAGCAACGCGAGCAGCCTCAGCTTCAGCGAGCTGGGCACTTCGATCCTCTTGCTCTCGCCAGACGAGTCACGCACGTGCAGCCAGCGGTAGCAGCGCTCGATGATGGTCCACGGGCTCTGCCTGCCTGTAGCTCCATACAGCGCCTTCATCCACGCCTCCTTGCCAGTGTAGTCCCTCTCGTACTGATGAAAGACCTCGCAGTGTTGCCAGGGCAGAGAAATTTTGGACGCGGTGAACGCGCGCGGTGCCTGCAGCCCGCCTTCGCCAAAGTACGCCCTGATGCAGGGGTCCGACACCCTGCGCGCTCTCATCAGCATCTGGCACAGGATGCGCGCGGGCGGGCCAAGCTTCGACACTTTGCCCTTGCGCGCGCAGTGCAGGAGCACGAGGTCCACGAGTGTCTGGATGTCGACCGCGACGCACAGTCGAGAGGTGTGGATCAGCCCGCGCGCGCCGGGAGCGGCAAAGAACTCGTTGATCATAGTCATAAGCTGTTTCGCCGCGCTTTTCGATGTCTGGCCGTCTAGCAGCCTGATGCTTGCGCAGTCCGCCCACGTCGCGTGGGCTAGGTCTTCTCGTGCAATGGTCTCTGTCTCTCCTTGCGTCCGCTGGCGGTAGTCGAGGTTCACGGTGGTACGCACAGAGAGCGCCGTGCCTGCAGAACACGGCCTCCGAGGGCACAGCTTAGGGAACGACTTGTGCAGCTTGTCATAGAGCGCCGCCGCTTCCCGCTGTGTGTGGCAGGACACGATGAACTTCTTGCCAGCACGAATGGTGGAGGCAATAGCATCGAACCAGTCGCTGTACGAAGCTATCACCATCAGCGAGCGCCGCAGGTGTGGGGGCACGTAGGAGTTCAGGTGGAACTCAATATGTTGCTGTGCCTCTGAAACTGTGAGCTTGCCCTCCTGCCGGCTTACCCCGCCGCCATCACATAGCAGAAAATCATATAGATGCGACGACCGGTGCACGTCCTTGTCCAAGATCAGCAAACGTGGCGCGTCTTCGCACAGGGCGCGCAGCACCTTGTCGTTGTCTCGCAGGCGATTGCCGTTCGTCTCCACACAGATCGGCTGGTTGAAAATCAACAACGCCTCGTCCAGCACCACCAGGTCCGCGCACCAGAGCTCGTTGCGGCCCTTGTCCTGCTCCTGTGGCGAGAACAGTTTCCACAGCGATTCGTGCTGGATCATTATCACGCGCGCCTCGTGGATCTCTTCACGACTTGCATTCTCGTACATGCAGACGCGGGTCTGAATTCCGTCTTTTCGCAGGTACTCTTCCAGCCGGCGGTCGCTGTCTTGGGCTTGCGAGATGCGGTCCACGACCCATACGATACGGCTTCGCCTGTTCTTCTTCAGCGTGTCGGCAACCGCCCTGAAGCCCACGACTGTTTTGCCTAGGCCAGTCACCGCGTTGACGACCTGCACTCGACAAACGTCAAAGGACACGGGGTGGATCACATCCAGCCCGGGCGCGGGGTGGTACATGTCGGCCTGCGTAAGGTAGCGCTTAACGTTAGTGCAGCCAACGAGCTCGTGGGGGCTGACTTCTGGCCTGCGCAGTGACTGTTTATCTGTAGCAGCGCATTCGATGGTCGTCACGCGCCAGGCAACGACGAGAGGCAGCAGCACGGGCACCGGCTGGCGAACTCCGTCGATCTCGATGGTCTTGCTGTCGGGGCGGGGCGCCTCCACGCCAGAAAGAGGGCCTGAGGCTGTAATGTGCTGGTTGAGTACTTCGACATCTACCGCGTTAGTACGCACAAAGACAGCGTCGTGGACCAGCGTGCTGACGTTCTCTTTGCAAAAAAAATCAATAACTCGCATCATAAACTCTTTCTCGAAGCGGGTAGTGAGAAAGTGCACGAACCTGCCCCTGGCGTGAAACAGCCTGGTCTGGCCGTCGGGCGTCGTCTGCACGTCATTCTCGTTGCATCACGTCCACAGCTTGGGAAAGTACTTGGCCAGGCCGGCGACCGCTCTCTTAACGCTTACATGGAAGTTGGCCAGCACTGGGTAGGTATCGGCCTCCACTTCCGACTTGTTTGGTAGCTCGGGCCAGCGCCCGCCTTGCACCAGCTTCAGCATGTAGGACTTGACCAGCTCGTCGTCAGTGACGCCCAGCACGTCTTTCACGTCGGTGATCACGACGGCGCGGTCGGTAACGAACCTGCGCAGGTACTGCAGCTCGCCCGCGGGCGCGGCCTTGAGCGAAGAGGCCAGCCAGTACAAAAAGAAGGGGACCGAATTGCGGATGTCCAACTCCACGTGGCCTGCACCGAGTACGAGCCTCCGCAGCGAGGCAGCGGCGCTTGGCGGTCCCGTCGGGTCGGTCGTGTGTCCGTCTGCGCATTTCGGTGGTACTTGGGTCCTTGGATTATGAAGCTGGACTGACTGTCCGTTACTTTTTTGCACTCGCCCAGGCACGCACCCTCCCGACCGCGCCCAAAATACCGTGATATGGCCGAAATATTGTGATATGTTACAAAAAGGCAGTGATATGGTACAAAAAGGCAGTGATATGGGACAAAAAGGGCATTGACATGTATATGGTCCGGTCGGCCACAAACCTGATCTCAGCTGGTCCGTCTCGCCACCAAACTTCTGTCATAATCTTCGAGCCAAGCAAGACCAGAAGTGGTCTAGAGCCGAACGAACCTATTGCCATTTTTGCCCCGCCACTGGCTGTGGCTGATTTCCCGGAAAATTACCGCGCCGCAAAACACATAGAAACTTTCGTGCCTTTTTTCTCCCTTTGATTTTTTGCCTTTAGGTGCCACTTCACTGGAAAACGACACGAGACGACGAACCCAGCCCACCCTCGAGCCCCGCCACGCTGCCCGAGCTAGGTGTCATCGAAGGCGACTCCGACACCGAGGACGGCCCCGAACAGAAGAAGGTCGGCGGCGGCAAGGCGCGGCTAGTGCTCCATGAAAAGGCTGACCTTGACAAGATCGAAGCGCTCCTGCAGGACAGCCGCCTCGAAAGCAGCTACCGTCGGTACCTGTGTGCTTTGTACGACAGCGTGAACCTCAACGGCGGCCTGGAAGTGTGCTACCGGCTGCCGCGCGGAGTGATGAGAGCTCGGCGCAAGGGTCCTTTTGTCGGCTGCAGACTGTACGCGGACGGCGGCCTGCAGAACGCGCCTGACCGACCAGCCACTCATGACCGCGTTCGTCCGCAGGACCAGCCCGTCCACCCTGCCAAGTGCCAGAGCCCCGTTCACCTTGGCCACGCTGGCGCGACATTCGGCTGCACCGCCGTCCGACCAGGCGGAACTGGACGCGCTACAGTACAAGGTCATCTCGTTGCCGAACACCAATCACAGGCTGCCTGCCCGAGTGATACTACAGACGTCAATTGACCTATGTCAGGACCCTAGCAAACGGGACCTGGAATATACAAACTCCTTCGACGCCCGCCCAGGCGAGAGTATGCTATCCGTGTTGGACATAGACATTCTGAAAGGGTGTTGGAATTCTCCCAGCGAAGTAGCGGAGCTCTTGCTTCTTCCGCATGCGGCACCGATCCTGCTGGTGCCTTACGTGATCCCTGAGCTGGCCAAGATAGTTTGCTCTTACCTCGAGCCAGCTGTTTATTATGATCCTATGCCCGCTCTCGCGTTGGCTAACAAGCGCACTGGACAGCTTCGCTTGCTCGGGACGCTGCCGCTGTCGCATTTCCCTCTGCATGAGCACGCGTACTGGAAGATGGTGCAGTCAGAAGAGGCACGGACTGTACGGCGACCCTGTCTTCAAGGAAGCGGCAGCGGCGGAATGGCTGCAGTCTTGTTCTTCATGGGACGACACCGTAAACGTGTTTGTGCTGACACACGTTGTCGTTCCCACCCAGGCCCGGTTGGAACTCCTCGCCCGGTACAATCACATGTACTGGACCTTTGTCGAACTTCGCTTGAACGCGGGGCTAAAAGCAGTATTTGAACACGTGGCACATCGACTGAACTCCTTTTTTTCGATTTCCCAAGCGCAGCCTCCCTCCAACAAGTGGCATTTCTTGGTTCGCATGCCAACTTTTGCTAGGAATTGAAATTGTACTAATGATTAAAACACAAACTTTCACACACACACGAACATTTTCCCCGCAAATTGCGGCCCGCGGCTCAGGGCTGGATATGGTCGGTCCCCCACCCTCGCGGTGGTCCAATTGGTCCCTAAATAAATTCTCAACTGCCTGGACCGCTCGAACAGCCTGGCTCAAAGCGGCAAAAGGACAGAATAGAGAAGTCCTGGCGGATTTGGATCACCGGGTGACAGCTGGTGCAGTCTCGTCGGGCAGCTCACTGTCTCGTCGAGCAACTGACGGTCTCGACGAGCACGTGGTCCAAACCGGTCCAAAAAGAAATAGGGATCGGGTTGTCGTCCTGGACCACACAGACGACAGGATACAAAGGGAGGAGGGAGAACCTACCACCACCGTGATCCAGGCAGTGGCGAGGAGAGTGTCGCCCTGGCTTGATCGCAGTGCGTATATATCGTGGTCCGGCGCGGCTGAGAAAAAAAGTATACTACCTGTCTGTCGTCCCGGACCAGCACTGTCGTCGACACCGTGGCATGTGTGCAATCAGCGCGGTCCAGCGTGTCGTCTCGGACCACAGAGAGGAGGGAGGAGGAGGGGAAGGGGGGAGGGGGGAGGTCTACCTACCACCAGCATGATCCAGTCAGTCTAACAGTGATACTGCTCTGGCTTGATCATGGTTGGTACCACCCCCCCCCCCCCCCCTACTCTGGTCCGGTGTGGCTGAGAAAAGAGTATACTACCTTAGGGCCGGTTTGGACCACCACACGGATGACACACATGGCAGTGTCGTCGACACACTGTCCACGTGTCTCATATGCGTGGTCCAGCGCGGTCCAAAAAAGAAATAAGGATGGTGTTGTCGTCTCGGACCACTGTCGTCGGGAGGGAGAGAGAGAGAGAAGAGGGGGAGGGGGGGGGGACTACCTTCCACCACCATGATCCAGTCAGTCTACAGTGGATACTACACTTGTTTGATCATGTTGGCGGTGGGTATCCCCTTACCGCGTCCCCTGGTGGTCCGGTGTGACTGAGAAAATATATACTGACTTAGTACTGATTTGGACCACCCATCGGCACCGTGAGAGTGTCGACGATACACACACACTGTGTCGACGTGAGTGGTCCGGTGTGACGAGAAAAGAATATACTGCCTTGTGTCCTGTTTGGACCACCTGTCTGCACACACACTACTCACTGCCGCGGTCCCAGAGCTGATGTTCTCGGTGCCTACGACCAGGAGCTGGCAGTGCCACGGCCCTTCAACGCTTTTCCGGCCAGGGCAGCCCGCATTGTGCGCTGCAGCCTTGGCTGTCGAGCGAGTAGAAATCTTCGCAGGGCCGCACGCATTCGGTCGTGACACCAGTTGTGTCTTTGGTGCACACACTTCCAATCACTGCCTGTGCTGATTAAAAAAAAAATCCAAGTAGGTACCTATTGTAAAAATAAGGGGATTTTTCCTTGTGGGTGGGTCCGGTGCCACCGCCCACCAGAAAAAGTTTTATTGCATATTCTGATAGCGCGATTGGCACTTCTCCCGACTTGAACGGACCACGATTGAGTGCAGGGGAAAGCCGCAAAGTTTGGTCGCCAAAAAAACCTTAAATCCTGCCACCACAAAAATCAGGTGTTTCCTGCCACCCGACGCCGCCCGATGTGGATCTTCACGTAGCCACTACGTCTGTCGATGTAACTGCGATGGTTAACAGATACGTAGCTGCTACGTCTGGATACGGATGTAACAGTCAGTGTTAACCGACACGTAGCAGTCCAAACTTGTGTTTGCGGAAAAAGTTGTGGTTGTGGATAGCAAATGTCATTTTTCCCTGCACTTGCCGGGACAAAAAGGCAATAGATTATCCCACCCTGGGCAAATTGGCAGCCTGTTTTATCATGCCTATCGACAATTCTTCTGTTCGTATGTATGTACATACATACATGCATACATACATGATACATACATGCATACATACATGCATACATACATATATGCATACATATAAATAAGTAGGCAAACATACATATGACTGTGAGAGACTATAAACCAAACATAACAATCGTTAATAAAAAATAATAATAATAATAAAATCAATAAAAAAAACAAGACGGTCCGATTTTTCCCAAGTGGAATTCATAGCGAAAAAACGTTTAGAAGGGATGTTGTCGCCAATCCAAAAAACTACTTTTTGAACCCGGCGCTAAGTGGAGTTTTGTAGTGGCTACAAAACCGGCAAGTCTCAGAGTGGCTAAAAATCAGAAATCTCACTAGCTCCACCTTTTTTGAGCTACGTGAGAGTACGTCTACCTACTCCACCACAATCTCCTGCTCAGTATGTTTTTCTCTGCTCAAAGTATCTCTAATCAAATTTTTGTTGTTTTTCTGCTCAAAGTTTCAGCATTGTAGTTTTATTTTAAGGCCTAGGGTCAGAGTCGATTATTTCTACTATTAAATTTGAAATTTAAACTTTCTTGAACGTACTTTCTTGATCTTTTCCGCAGTGCATCGAAGAATGCTACTCTAGCCATGTTGACTAAGACTATCATGTATGCTGTGAGGGCCTATCTGGGTTCTCACAGCCTTTGCAGTGCATCCAACGATGCTGATGAAAAGTGTGTTTGTGGCAAAGAATGTCAACAAACTTTCAACTGCAAAGTTTGTGGAGATGACAGCAAAAAATAAAAATAAACTGGTCTGTCCCTAGCCTACTCATGATCGCAATATCATGCAGTCTCTTTCTCTCTCTCTCTCTCTCTCTCTCTCTTGATCTCTCTCTCACTCTCTCATGATCACACACACACACACTCTCTCTCTCTCTCTCTTTCTCTCTCTCTCTCTCCCTCCCTCTCTCTCTCTATATATTATATATATATATATGTCTAGTATATATATATAATATCTATCTATCTATCTATCTATCCATCCATCCATCTATCTATCTATCTCTTTCATACACACGGCCCACACACACACTCTGTTACACACAATGGTAAACACCTTTTTAATTGATAATATTAATATTTCTACCCCTGGCCCTCTCTTCTTTTACTCACGGATGTAAGGTATATAGAGAACACTTACAACTTTAGATGTAAATATTGTACTTAAATTAATTAAGCAGGTAATGTTAAAATTAATTTACTAGTTTGAAATATGAAATACATATCTTTAATAATCTGTTTAGGATATACATACATACATACACACATACACACACATACAGACATATATACATACATACATACATACATCATTGCATGCGTACATGTACATGCATACATACATACATACAAACATGCATGCATACATACATACATACATACATGCATGCATGCATGCATGCATGCATACATACATACATACATGCATGCATACATACATACATACATGCATGCATACATGCATACATACATATATACATACATACATATATGCATGCATACATGCATACATACATACATACATACATACACATACATACATACACATACATACATACATACATACATACTAGACAGACTAGACATACATACATACATACATACATACATGCATACATATATATGTACATACATACATACATGCATACATACATACATATATATATACACATACATACATACATACATACATATGTACATAAATACATAAATACATACATACATCATACATACATACATACATACATATACAGTAAGCAAGGTTTAAGGAGAAAAAGACGAAAGAAAAATGAAGAAGAGCCTAATTCAAATGATTTCTGTTTTTTTTACAGTAAGCAAGGTTTTTTTTTTTTTTTTTTTTTTTTTTTTTTTTATTACAGTAAGCAAGGTTTAATGAGAAAAAGACGAAAGAAAAATGAAGAAGAGCCTAATTCAAATGAATTCTGGTTCCAAGGAACGACAGTACAAGCTCATAAGGAAATCTGGAACTGAGTTTTTTTTTTATTTTTAATTACAGTAAGCAAGGTTTAATGAGAAAAAGACGAAAGAAAAATGAAGAAGAGCCTAATTCAAATGAATTCTGGTTCCAAGGAACGACAGTACAAGCTCATAAGGAAATCTGGAACTAAGGTTCAACAGAAAGCTCCTGGAAAGAGTAATATAGAAGGGGCAAGAAAGAGGAAAAACTTGAGATAGAAAGAAAGAAAGGAAAAAGGGATAAAGAAAAAGCAAGGAAAAGATGATGGAAGCGCAAAAACAGTAAAGAAGGAAAACAGGAAAAAAACAAAAGAGAAAAGGAACAAAGAACAAGACAAACAAAAGAAACAAACAAACAACCAGAACAAAAGAGACAAAAACAAAATAAAAACAAAACAAAAAAAGACAACAAAAGAGGCAGCAACAAGCACAAAAAAAACAAAACAAACAAACAAACACAAGGCCAAACAGTAGCAGGGGAGACGATACGGAACTAGAAGGTAAGAATGGAAAGCGCCAGAGAAGGTAAGACGTAACAAGCATGGGCGCAAGTGAGATCAATTGACAGTCAGTGAGACAGCCCTTAAGGAAACTGCAGCACCTAACGCAATTCACGCCCCCTTTTTTTTGTGGGGAAAGAAAATAAAGTTAGTGTGTGGTGGAGCAAATAAACTAATGCTGAAACTTTGAGCAGAAAAACCACCAAAAATTAATTTGTGTGTGTGTGTCTGTGTCTGTGTGTCTGCATCTGCAGTGTGTCTAGATCTATCTGTGTGCCTGTGTCTGTGTGTCTGTGTCTGTGTGTGTGTGTGTGTCTGTGTCTGTGTGTGTGTGTGTGTGTGTCTGTCTGTCTGTCTGTCTGTCTGTACATGTGTGTCTGTCTGCCTGTGTGTCTGTTTCTCTGTCTGTGTACATGCGAGTGAGTGAGTGAGTGAGTGTGTGTGTGTGTGTATGTCAGTGAGTGAGTGAGAGTGAGTGAGAGAGTGAGTGAGTGAGTGTCATGAGTGAGTGAGTGAGTGTGACTATTCCCCCCCCCCCCCCCTTCCCTCATTCCCCCCACCCCCCCTCCCCATTCCCCCCATCCCACCTTCCTCCGCGTAGTGTTAGTAGTAGTAGTAGTAGTAGTAGTAGTAGTAGTAGTAGTAGTGCTAGTA
>WBZZ01004221.1:0-2500 GCA_019918135.1 Paulinella micropora | reverse complement strand
ATACCTACATACCTACATACCTATATACCTACATACATACATACATACATACATACATGCATACATGCATACATACTTACATGCATACATACACACTTACATGCATGCATGCATCATGCATGCATGCATGTGCATACATACATGCATACATATGTATATACATCAATCTGTCTTATTTTACTGGTTGGCCTGAAAGAACAGGATGCCAATTTACCCAGAGCGGGATAATCTATTGCCATTTGTCCCTCGCGGACGTGCATTATTGGCATTAGTCACCCGGCCGGCCCAGTCTAGGAAAAGTGGCATTCGTGCCTGCATAAGTGGCAATGGTCACCCGGCCGGTCCGCGCACACAATGGCGACACGTGTCCACCGCAACCAGTGTGTGGTTTTTTACCATAGACTAATTTTTCATAATTCGGTCCCTTGCACTCGAGGTATGTTCCTGTGGGTGGTCGTGTGTACCATAGGTGTCTGAGGGGTGGGGGTGTGTGGGTGTGGTGCTTCGGGGGGTAGAACGAGTGCACGAATCTGATAGTGAAGACGGAATGAGATTATCTCTAGGTTTGAAAATGTTGTGAGGGTCGGTTGGTCTGGCCTGTGTACCCTTCCCTGTGTACCCACGTCCCTTGTACCCATGCTCCTCTGTACCCGCCTCCCTTGTACCCGTGCTCCCTTGTACCCATGCTCCCTTGTACCCGTGCTCCCCTGTAGTACCCACGTCCCTTGTACCCATGCTCCCCTGTACCAGCCTCCCTTGTACCCTTGCTCCCCTGTACCTACGTCGCTTGTACCCATGCTCCCCTGTACCCACGTCCCTTGTACCCGTGCTCCCCTGTACCAGCCTCCCTTGTACCCATGCTCCCCTGTACCCACGTCCCTTGTACCCGTGCTCCCCTGTACTCTCGTGCTCCCTTGTACCCTACCCTGATGTGCTTGTGTGTACAGTCCCCATGACGGTCCTAGTGGTACCTGCCACCGTGCCGGCTTCAGCTGCCAAGGACGCCAGTGTGCCTGCCTTGACCGAGGTACGACCCCTGACCAAACGCAAGCGTAGGAACAAGGCCAGTCGCGAGAAGAGAAAGAAGCGGCGCAAACTCGAGAAGGCCAGACAGGCAGCTCAGCAGGCGGCGGGCGGTCTGGGCGTATTGAACGCCGGAAAGCCCGCCCCTGTGGAGACGCCTGGACAGGCAGAGCAGCGGGGGAAAGGCGGTCTGGGTGTATTGAACACCGGAAAGCCTGCCCCCGTGGCTATGTCTAGTTGGCTCTGGATGAGCTTTGCCCCTTCCTATTCTAGTGACGAGAACCTTCCCCTACTGATGGCGTTTGACGAGGCTGGTACCAAGGGCAAAGCAGTCCAGAGGTGTTTCACAGTAGAAGAAGTGCGAAACGAAGAAGGGCACGGCGAGGGCTACCAGAAAAGGGCATGGACTGATTTTGTAGACAGGGTGGTGGCCGCGGGACAAAAGGCCTACGAGGAGGCCAAAGCAGCCGGCACCGTCGACACGTATGAGCCGCCTGTCTTCCACCCGCAGGGCTGTGCGCCCTCCAGTCGCTCCTTTCCGCCGGGGGACACCGACGTGGTCTGCCCCGTTCGCAACTTGGGCAATGCCGGCTGCATGACCGACGCGTGGCTGTGTGCTCTGCCCCGCCTGCAGCGCAAGTACGTCGACATGTGCCACCGAACCTACCACGGCCTTATGACCTTTGACGAGCTCCTGGGCCTTGCTGGCTACACTGACCACCAGGCCCGTGTCCGCCTCACGCTCAAAAAAATCAGGTGCAGCCACCGCGAGCTTGTTCTCAAGAAGTCGGGCGTCTATGTAGTCGCTGGACAGGAGCACGCAGTAGCCGTAGACTGCGCTAGGGGCCTTATCTTCAACCCATGTGTCGAGCACGCCTCCACACTCAACGCAAAGAACCTCGCTGCCCAGGGCATCCCGGACGTGAAGGGAGGTATCGACGTCGCTAAGTTAGTGAGCACAGCGCTCTAAGTCGTTCACACAAAAAAATCATTAAAGGAGGGGAGATGTAACTTTCCGTGAATTCGGCGGGAGTCTGGACCTTTTGATGGCATCTCCCCTCCTATACAGGGCTGAATTCTATCAAAACGTCCAGACTGTGAGATTTCCCGGGGAAAAGGAAAAAAGGGGGGCGGGAGGAGGGGGGGGGGCCACCACCAAACTGATCAGCGGCGGTCGCCACTTATCCATCTTGTGGTGGGTGCCCCCCCCTGCCTCTTTTTTTCCTATTTCCCCGTGAAATCTTGCAGTCTGGACCTTTTGATGGAATTCCTGCTAGTATAGAGGCCTGATTTGCATCAAAAGGTCCGCCCCTGAACTGTTTGGTGGTGGGTGCCTCCCCCCCCCTTCCCGCTATATTTTTGGTTTCCCCGGGAAAACGGCACAGTCTGGACCTTTTGATGGAAATCCGGTTAGTATAGAGACTGGTTGGCATCAAAAGGTCCGGAAGCAGGTGAATTTTGGCGGTGGGTGCCACCT
>WBZZ01004220.1:127500-162500 GCA_019918135.1 Paulinella micropora | reverse complement strand
GGAGGGATAATCGGTTGAACTCTCTCACATTCAAATTTAGGGAGCTAGACATAAGCTTCTATGATACAGACACCTTGGAAGATAAGGTATTGATACCCGCTATAAGATATGCCAGAAGGGAAGGAATGACCAACAATGCGGATGTCAATATATCTATAACATACTCCACCGCTCCTGCTAATGAACGATACGACCACTATTTAAAAAAGAAAAGTTTTAACTCATTTCAACTCCGCCAATACGATACTGTATTTATGGATGCTCTGAACGAGTTCAATATAAACAACATTGAAGCGAGCGAGAATGGATATGAAAGAAACATAAGATATGTGGAAATAACCATAATTCAAGAAAACGGCGGAGGGTGCTATGAAGGAGTGAGAGATAAAAGAACTAAGGTTGAAGAAGGAGTAAGAATATCACCACCCAGCAAAAACAACAACTGCTTATTCTTCTTATGTAAGGATATTCTAAATATTAAACCGATGAACAAGAACCGCTGTAATATCGTCCGAGCTGAATTCAACCTTCCACCAAACTCGCCAATACCATTTTCAATAGCGGTTGAAATATTCAAAAAATATGTTAAGGAAGGGAAAACTTATGAAATAACAGACCACATTATGAAGCAGACATTCAGCACAAACGAAGAAGGACAAGAACCTGACAAACTAATCTTTTTGGAGAATAACCATTATTACGGATTAGTTAAGCAGTTTAAGAAGAGATGCGAGGACTGTCTGCGACCATATATGAACAAACACAAATGTAATCTCAACAGGAAAAAATATGCGGACATTATGTTGAAGAAGAATGGCAAAAGACACCTTATAACTAAGTTCCACACGGAAGAACAAATGAACAACCACGAGGTGCTTCATTACGATTTGGAATCATTTAGAAATACAAACATCGCTGTCGGCTACGATATCCACGACTGCTACATAGTCGGATATACTCAGGGGTCTGAGGGTTTCAAATACATAGCTGGTAAAGATTGTATCAGTCAATTCATAGACCTACTAATAGAACGAGGCGACCTTATAAAAGCAGGATGGGAGCCGAAGGATACATCTACCGACAAAGGAGGTAAAAAAGACAAACCGCCCGTTCTATATGTTAATGGTTTTAATGGAGCGAACTTTGACCACTACTTCATACATCAAGAATTAATTAAAAGGGGTATTAAGATTAAGTCGTCAAAAATCAATAACGGCTCTATTATCTGCTTAGAGTTTGAAAATGTTAAGATGTGGGATATGTGTAAGCATACCCAAGGAAGTCTTAAAGCAAATCTTGAAAGTATGGGATGCGAAATCCTCAAAGGCGACTTTGACCATGACAGGGCGAAGATGTGGGAGGATATGGACGACAAGACGAGGCAGGACTGTTTGGCTTATCTTAAAAACGATGTTATGGGTTTGAAAGAATTATATGACAAGTTAAATACCGAAATATTTACAGCTCACAAAGTCAATCTAACTTCATACATCTCAACTTCAAGTCTCGCTTTCAACATATGGAAAAAATACGTTGATGGTAAATACGAGGTGAGACTTCCAACGGTGGAGCAGGAAAGAGCGTTTAGAAAAGCCATTATCGGCGGAAGGACTTACCCATCTAAGAGGCGGTTCATTTCAGCTCAGTATGAAAGCTACCTACAAAAGCAGACCACCTTTGACGACATAGACGATTATCTCGTGGATGCGGATGTCGTATCTTTGTATCCAACCGCGATGTTGTTGGCTTTTATGGTTGGCGACATACTGGAAACAATCGGACCATTTGACCCGCGAAATCTTCAAATCGGTATTTACAACCTTGACTACATATCACCAAAAGACATATTACATTCAAGGATTGGACAGCGAGACAAAATGGGGTCTCTTAAATGGAGACTAGAAGATATGAAGGACCAATGGCTGACGAGTGTAGATATTGAGGATATGGTAGCCGAAGGATACGAAGTCCGCATTCATAAAGGATACTACACTGTAAAATCTGAATGTGTCTTTGCCAAATACATAGATGATATGTTTAAGGCGAAGGAAAATGCGGAGAAAGGTAGCCCGCAATATTTGCTCGCCAAATTGTTTATGAATAGTCTATACGGTAAGATGATACAGAGACCTATACCATCCATTACAACATATATACAAACTAATGAAGATTACTGGAAATTCTGGAATAGCAATCAAATAACTGACATTGTTCAATTTACGGACCAACAAGGAAAAGATTTATGGCACATATCGGGTCTTCCTCGCAATCCAATCTTATTAGAGAGTAGCATAACCAAGCCTTCACACTATGGGGCATTCATTCTAGCATATAGCCGTTGCATTATGTTCAACTATATTAAGGAAGCTAACCCAAACAAAACCATTGAAGATGACTTTTACTACACAGACACAGACAGCTTACAAATCCACGCGAGATGTGCCAAGTATGTAAAGAATATGGGTAATAAGAAACTTGGCGGTATAGGGGACGACTTAGGCGATGGATGTAAGATTATAAAAGGTGTGTGGATAGCACCGAAACTATATATGTTAGAATTCACGACAAAGGATGCCTTTACGGAAGGAATGACTAAGAACGACTTAAAGCATATTTCAAAAGGAGTTAAAATAGTGTCTGAAAATGGAGTTAAAAGATATTTCCATTTTAGGGGTAAAGGCTTAGATGCTAATCAGCTAAACTATGACACATTTGATAAGATGGACAAAGGCGGGTCAGTTGAAAATGTAAAGGATTTCCAAATGAAAAAAATACACATTGATAGAAACAGCAAACAACAACAAGTCCCACATTTTAGCATTTTACATATGACGAATGTTAAAAAACAAGTTAATGAGAATAAATGGGCGGGCCGTAAGTTCATTAACGATAATGACAGCATACCGCTCGGCTTCCACATTCGCGGTTGAATTATAGATAAATTTTTTTGGCTCCTTTCCCTTTGAAGCTCCTGATTGTATGAATTCCTTTTTTCGGCTTCACTAGCTTAGTATTTACAGCCGTAGCACCCATTAACGATACGGGGTCAAATGCGGTTCGGTAGTTCGTGGTAAGCTTCGCCGTCTTAGCCCGCTTACCTTTCGGGTTTACCCTAACCGCCACTCGGTCAATTACTCCTTCAATGAGGTCCTTCGTGCTACTACCTTTATTGTATGTGGTCGCCCTTACACCCGTTTGTCGGCTCAGGTCTTTCGCAATCGTTCCTCCAAGACTATGACCCGTCAGCTCTACGTTATCTTTACCATATTTTTTTATCACTTCGTCAACCAGCTTCTGCTCTTCTTTGTATCTCGGAGTTCTTTTTAATACTCCCTTTACTAATGCGACATCTGTGAGTAAGTCTCGCTTATCCGCACTTCCTCTAAATGCCACAATCGCCTTACCATCTTTTTCATACACCGTTGACTTTTCTTTGCTGGCAACTGGCTTCCATCCGTCCGCACCTTTTCTATCCGACGAGGACGAATATACATCCTCTGATAAATCCGCATTACCGCCTTTTTGTTTCCTGTATTCCTTACCAGCTTTTTTCAATGCCTCCCCATAGCTTATGTTATGTTTGGCAGAGTAAGCCTTAACAAAGATTATCCACTCACTCATCGTAGCACGTGTGCGACAGCCCAACTCGTTGGGTATTCTACATTATTATTTATTTAATTTTTTTCCCGCCTACTATATACCCCCTACTATGTCCACCCTCACTAGACTGTGCGAGAAGTTCCAACAACTATCAATTGAAAGCGAAAATAAATCGTTTTCTCTTGCTGATGTTCAAAAGGTAATCCACGACGAAATAAAAGCGATTGAAGAAATGAGAAATGCTCAACCAAACTTGTTTCATTTCGGGAAATACAAAGGTAAAAAAATAGAAGACATCGCAAAGATTGACAAGCCATATATTGAATGGTTAGTTCGTCAGCCGTGGTGTAGTAATAAAGACGAATTGAAAAAGTACATTCATTGACGAATGAGATACATTTTACCTCTAATATTGATTTCTTTTTTTATAATTCGCAGTATTGCTTTCTGTTTGTGAAAGTCGCTAAATTTAGTGAAATGCGGTTCTTTCAATAAACCGTCTTCAACTTCTAATTCTCTATTTACTTCAAGATATTGTTGAAGGATGTCTTTGAATTATATGATGTCAAAGTGGTGGTCTACGTGGACATCAACCCGCTCATATATATCACCACTTATTTCGCATATGTATCTGGGTTCTACGAATACATCAATAGCCACGATGTCAAGATATTCTTGTATTTGCGGTCTTATCGTACTCCTGCTTGCTTCTTTTATCACTCTCGCCATTTTTTTTAATTTGCTAAGGCCTATGAGGTCAACACAGCAATTCCACGAAAACGGCTTACCATCTACACGAAAGTGTTTTCTCCCAGTGGTCAAATTACTTTCAACATCAATGATGCCATTTTTTAGACAAGGGTGATGGGTTATTAGGTCTCGCACGAAATTGCCATCTTCTGGGTTCAGAACTTCACCATCGTTATATTTGCTTATTATTCTTCTTATGTGGGATTTGATAGATGCTTTTGTTAGAAACCGCCTACCACCCACAAAATACAACTTACGACTATACATTACTATATTATTATATTAGAAAAAATTATTACAAAAATAATTATATATTCACATCATTGATCTTCTAAGAAATTAACGATAACACTCACATTTCCTCCATTATTGACAGTCGCGACAGACTTTTGTAAAAATGTTAGATTTTCACCAGGAGAAAGTTGAATGTCATAAGTTCGCAAGTCAATAAGCTGACTAGAAGTAGCATTAACATAAAGTTTATGGATGACATCCGTTATAGTGGCACCACCAACGGCAGTCGCAGCGGTGTCCTTTGATACCATTGAAGTTTTTGTATCAATATCCGCGAAGTTCTCCGCCGTAAGTGTTCCAGTCGTTTTCACAATTCGCACTATATTAACTTTGGTGTCTTCGTTTGATATGCTCACGAGAGATGGATAAACAATTGAATAATTGGTCACAGCATTAAAAGTTGTTTTATTTTTTATGCTAATAATTGGACTTTCAGTGGTGCTCGCTGGCTCACTACCTTCCGCTTCGTTTGATATACTTGAATTAATAGTGTTGGTGCCCTCAATAAACATACTACAACTGGCTGTTTTTAATGTTTGATTAGCATTACCAGTTCCATAATTTCTAATACAAGCTGAAAAAGGTAGGGTTGTATTTGAAAGACTAACACCCACATTCGCATTCGCATACCTAATTGTATGAACCAGCTGAAATTCTCCACTTGATGGATTTTCTATGTAGAACCTTATAGCACCAAAGCCAAGATATTGAAATTTAATCTGGAATACATTCCCTTTGGTCCAGTCTAAGGCGGGCATAATTTTAGTTCCATCACAAGGGTCATCCCAGTTCGCCTGTGCGATAAGTGTCGGCACCCCACCTTTAACACTGGCAATATTCATACCAGTCGCTCTTATTTTGTAAAAATAGAAGCCATTAGTAAAATCACTTTCACCTATGCCAATATATGAATTGTAGTCTTTCGTTTCATCAGTATTCCATAAAGCAGTAAATCGTGTTAGAACTCCCATTCCAGTTCTGTATTTAATTCTTTTTTTACTCGTCAATACAGCATTCGCCGTCGTCTTCACATCTGTTTTAAGTTCGGCCATATTCGCATTAAATGAAATGGTAGCATCAGTTTGAGCTGTTGTCCATATTCGTGTATTGATAGTGTATGGGAAAATCTCTTGTAATACTGGTGTTAATTGACCGACCAATGCTTCGCCGAAAGCGGTTTTCATACTATTGGTTTCAACATTGCCGTCATATCCGACTTTGACATTTATGAAGTCTCCGTCAGGGTCTTGTGCTATCAAGTTTCGCTGATGACTCATAGTAAGTGCTTTTTTTTCAAAAAACCACTTACAATCTCAAAAAAATGTTTTGTGTAAGCTTCGTAGGTTGTATATTATATGAAAAAAATAAATCTAAAATTTTTAATATTACTTCAACGGATGGTGGTTTAGGTCCTAGTAATGGTGCCATTCTTAACATTTACTTCTTGCTGAGTTACGACAAATGTGTAATGGTTGGACGCAATATTAGCAGTGGTAGCAATAAACTCCCATCGTCGCTCGGTGTCTAGGGATAGTCCGCTGATTTCGTTTTGGTCCTTGCTCCACAGTGGGCGAGTATTGTCAAAGCTATCGCACCAAACCCAGTTGTATTGATAAACATTGCTATTCATCAAAGAAGAGCCTTCCAACTTTGGTTTAAGATACATATAGTCTTCTAGTTTTCCAGTTTGACAATCAACATTGAATTCTTGAAGTCGTGCTCCGTCTAGTGTAGTATAAAAAGTTTGGACCTTAGAGCCGAGCAGGTTGCTATTGTCATAAGCGGTGTTCTTATTTTCGGTTGTATTGAAAACAGAGTGATAAATTTTCTTAATTCGTCGTCCGTGGCCTCTGTCAAATCTAAGGATAACATTTTGAGAAGTTGAAGCCACTCCGACGGTATTTTTATACAAATAAGAATAATCAATGTTGAAGCTCATACCTTCGGGGCTCATAATCTTCTGTTGGATTGATTGAACGACATCGGGGTTAGTTTCAACAGCTAAGAACAGGCTGAGATTAGTAATAGTAACATTTGAATCCGCCACCGCAACAGTGCCTCCGCCAGTGGAAAGAGCATCATTGTTGTAATAAAAGATTTTGGGTGTCTGTTGCCAAACAATCCGCATAGTCAAAATTTCTGGAAACATAATAGTTTTATCCAGAGCGAAAATAGTATTGTAAAGCATTCCAAGATTAATCTTAACATTAACACTTGGGCTGGCATTGTTAATAGTTCCAGCTGAAAAATACTTGGCCTCATTAAAAGCGACATTTACGAACTTACTCGTGCCAGTCTCATTCGCAATAAGGGCGTCATCGTGTCGGCGGGCATTTGTGGTGGGTTGTGCCATCCAAGCCTTTAATGCGGCCTGAACCTGAGCCTTAGCAACATCAATTCCCGCATCAATTTGTCCCGCCGCATTTCCTGCTACTGCCGAAGCGGTCAATGCTGTTTGTAATGCGGCCAACCTTGTAGCATCGCTAGCGGGTTGAAATGTAGTTGTAGCATTACACTTTTGAAGCATACAACCAGCTCCACTTCCATTATCGTGGTTTTCCAAAGCTAGTAAATCATCAATGGAGGTTTCGGGTTTCCAAATCATCTTAGTGATATTTCCGACTTCGTTAATGTCGCACAGATAAACACCACCTCTCGTAATCAATTGAATTTGTCTAATTGGTGCCAGACAGTCCATAAAGCATTTATTGTAGTTCGCCGCCTTCGCATCTGGGGCATAATTAAAACTCAAAACAGAGCGAGCCAAGTTAAACGGACGGCTAATAAGGTCAAAGTTGCTTTCCTGTCCTTCTGCGGTAGAAACAGTGATATTGATAGAACCCTCACGAGGGGTAAGCTTATTCAAGCGATAAGAAGCACTGATGTAGTCAGTCCTGCTAAAATCTAGTTCGCCTCCGTGTTGTGTAGGCATTTTGTGTAAGTGCTTTTTTTCAAAAACCACTTACAATCTCAAAAACGATTTTTAAAAGGTCGCTATATATTGCCCAGCAGAAAAAATAAATAATTCTAAATTAATTATCGGCTTTTTAACAAATTAAAGAACGATGTAAATAAATTAAAATAATTCGTCTCACGGTAAATCAACAATGTCATTACAATACCTAACCCGTTGAGATTAACTGGTTGGTCGTTTTCGTCAGTCAAGTAAAACCGATACACATTGCTTGAACTAGTAGATAGTCGTTTGCCGTATTCGCTACCCGAGCCGTCGTAGATAACAGAACCGAACGGGATTTCATTCGCTGTGTATATTTCTTGGAGCACGTGATTATCACCCTCACCGACGAGGTCGCTTTGTAGATACAAGGTTTTTTCACCTGTCAAGATTATGACATTTGGAGACCTAATGGTATTATTAGCGAAGAAATATGTTGAGCCACGGTCAAAACCCATTACTTCGTGGATACGAGTTTCGGTGTCAAATATAAACCGCGGTTGGATGCCTCCATTGTTCGCTACGGTAAATAATAGCTTGCCGTCTTCTGGGTCGGTGTTTGTGTTGTTGCTTGTTATTGTATATGTGTAGTCATTGGGGCTATCTGCGGTTAGCACCTCGGCCAGTTTATTCTTTAAGTTATTCATCGTGTAGTTTCCTTCGGGTATCGTAATTAGCGCCTCAAATCCATCTTCACTAAGTGTAAAAGTATTGTATGGCGAAGAAACAGAATAATACGACTTCGGCACATAGATATGAAGAATTTTACAGTGTGTCGGGTTGTCTAGCGATTTCATATCAATGGAGTGTGTGAAATCACTATCCGTGCCGTTTATCCTATTTTTGCTATTGACATAGTAAATGTTAGAGCTCCTGCCTCCCCTATATTCCATCGCAGAGACTAGTCTCCGCACCTCTAATTTTGGATATATAATAGAAAATATATATTTTTTGTCTTAATTACTTCAAATGAAAGTGTCAAAGCCGTAGCCGTTCTGAGCTTTCAACTCCTCCGCTTCCTTCTCCTTCAAATCAGTCCAACCGCTAGCAAATTTAAAGCGATTACCTTTCGCCCGCTCTAACAAAAACCTAATACTATGCCACCCGCAGGTATCCGTCGTATCACTTTGGTTTTTGACTTGATTAACCTTCATAAGCAGATATGTGTTCGGCTTACTCTTTTCAATAAGCTGTTTCATTTGGTGTAGAAATAGGTCTGTCGGTTTATACAGTGCGAGCGGGTCGTAGATTTCAATAGAGTCGTCTTTAATGGTGTCAATCCAAACAGCAATCCAATGTGAGCCTGGTTGGCTAGACTTATCTAAATTCATTATAAATCCATACTTCTTTCTTTTTTCTGGTTTCAGTTTGTTTATTTCGTCGCTGGCTACTGTTCCCAAATACCATTCGTGCTTTTTCATAATGTTGTCTATTTCGTCCGTCATTAATCCTCTGTATGGGCTTCCAGCCCCTACGACCCCTGGATTTATATCTTTCTCATTTTGTGTTTGTGGTTGAATGGTGTCTACCTCGGCGGTGGGGTTTGGTTGCTCTTCTGTTAGTGCTGGTTGAATGGTGTCTACATCTGTGGTGGGGGTGCGGGGGCTTGCCCCTGCTGGCGGTTGAACTTCTGTTGGCTGTTCCTCGGTTGGTTGAATACCGAGAGTATTTGAAACTTGATTTTTAATGTTTGGGTCGCTTCTCATTTCAGATACTAAGTTATTTACATAATCCTTCTTCTTCATTTTCTTCTTGTATTTACCCTTCTTCAAATATTTCTTAATTTTTGCTATCGTTAAAAGTTTGTGGATTAATTCCTCCATCGTTTTTGCACCAGCACCAGCTTGATTTATTCCCAAATAATCAGCGAGTTTCTTTCTCATTTCATTCTGGTCTATTCCTAAATCAATACCTTCATCTACTATAACTTGTGCCATACCCGCAGTCGTGTGTTTTCCTTTAACTTTTTTTGGTGGTGGTTTGCCCCAAGCTTTCATTTCTTTTTCCAAAGCAGGGCCCAAAGTTTTGGGTATATCCAATTTCGGATACTTGTAATCATTTCTTAAACCTGCGGATATGTATGATATTTTATCTTTAATTTCAAAGTGTTTCGCTTTGGCCTCCGCTCGTTTTTTTTCTTGTTCTAATTCTTTTTTGTATTGTTCAGCCAGTTCTTTCTGCTCATCTGCTGATTGGGCGGTGGCTATCGCTTTCTCTATTCCTGTGCCAAGTTTGATAAATTCTGTTTTGCTCAAACTTTTAATAAATTTAGTTGTAAAGCCCGCTTTCTTCATTAATTCAATGTATTTTTCTTTTAATTCCTTTTCAGCCTTTTTCTCTTCTTTTGTTTTCAATGGCATCTGTTTTTCTTCTGGTGCTTGGGGTGGTGCTTGTTGTGGTCCTAGTTGTGGTGCTTGGGGTGGTCCTAGTTGTGGGGCTTGTGGTGGTGCTTGGGGTGGTCCTAGTTGTGGTGCTTGTGGTGGTGCTTGTGGTGGTGCTTGTGGTGGTGCTCGTATGTATTGAGGTTGGAAAGGTGGTAATAACATCAAATTATTTTTTCTATCTTGTTCAAATTTTACATCCTCTATAAGTTTTTGCTCTCTGTTCGCCTCCCTTATTAATTCTTCTTGTCTTTCTTTAATGTCGGCATTCTCCTTCCTCTCCATTCTTTTCTTCTCATCTTCCGCCTGTTCTCTTAACTTCTTTTCCTTTTCCTCCTGCTCGTGTATTAGTTCATATTTTTTCAGCAGGTTGTTTTGTATCTGATTGCGGTTCTCGTGTTCAAGGCGATTGAATTCGGACTTAACAATTCGCTCTTTTGCACGACCCCGCCGTTTGGGTTTGTTCATATATTTCAGAAATAGTTTAACGATTTGAAGTGTTGAAAGGTCATTCGTTTTCTCGCCAAAGTTGAGATATGCTCGTTTCGTCGCACGTGTGCGAACGCCTCGCTTGCGAGGCTCCCCTTTTACTTTAATATATGGTCGGCCATCTTTGGTTCTGTATATTCTCGGTGGTCGTTGTTTTCGCAGAGACTTCGCCTCCGCACCTCCACGAGTTTTGGTCTTCATATTGTATATATTGTTAGAAAAAAAATTAATATAAGATTTAGTTTATCTCCTACGGCGATAGCCAGTAATACAGAACCCCAATGTAGGGGGTGCGGGGGACGAAGGCCCCTGCTAACGAAACTTGACTGCTCCACCTCGTTGCTTGCCGTATCCTTGCTTCATCGCGGCCTTTGCTACACGGTCCGCATAAGGCACTCCGACATCGCTAAGAAAGGTAGCACCTCTTGAAATCAATTGGTTCTTCTTGATAAACCTATTAGCATCCACTATCGCTTTTCCGACCTTGGCCCAATTAACTTTGCCTCCTGTTTGTTTCTTTTTTCCTTTCTTCTTTCGTCCTCCTGTTTGGGGCATACTGGGATTGTAGCTGATATTGTATCCTGATGGTTGTGAAATAATCACTGGTGATGTTGGCATCTATATATAGTTCTGAAAAAAATAAATAATATTAAAATTACTTTAAGCGAATATTGAAGTTCTTTCGTAATTCATCAGATACGGCATCCACATACAAAAAGTTAAATCGTTCTTTTGTTGCCTCGTGATATTTTTCAATGAAGTATTCAAGGTCGTAGCCAAGGTCTAAATGTTTATATACAAGTTCTATTTTATCCTGAGACTGACCAGGAAAAATAAGAAGGTAGTCCAGCTGTTTAATCGCCTCAGGCCGTAAGTCGTTCAGGTATTGCGAGCTCATAATCACCTTTGACTTGTAGTGTCTATTTTTTTTCAACAGGTCGCTTACAGACTTATCCCTTAACCCACTACCCAAATCATCTAACACGAACACGACTTCTGGTGTAATGTATTTGCTCGGTCTCTCCGCTGGGGCTTGTCTCTGTTTCTTCTCTTCCTCTTTACCAAAATAAAGAAACTTCGGCTTCGGTTCTTCTTTCTCGTCTTGAACAATCTCGCCTTCTTCTTGCTCTTCGTCGGGTTTATTCAGTTTATCTAACTCGTAATCAATAACAGACAGTCCATCCGTTTTCAAATATGTGTATATCGCCATCGGGTTTCCCTTCTTCTTGAAGTGTTTAACCATTTCTTTGTAAATGTGGTCCTTGTGTATTGTGCTGGCAATAATAACAATACGGGTCTTTTTGTCCGTCGTTCGTTTCAGGATTTCAAACAGTGCCGTTGTCTTGCCACTCTTCTTGCGAGCGAGAAGAAAAATATTGGCATACGGTTCATCAAATAACTTATATCCTTTTGCCAACTTGTCGCCATCTCCGTTTTGCTTGACTGGTCTAACTTTAATATCATTAATCTTTTCCATCGTCGCTATATTTTCTTTAAGCCAAAAATTCTAAACAAATAACAATTCTTCCAGCTAGCAGGTCAGTCTCAATGCTACCATTGTCCGTTTCAAGCACTCTAAAACTGTATTGCCCGTCAGTCCAATTAATTATCCCCAAGTTGTAGCTAAGATTGGAAATGTTTGCGACGTTGCTGTCTGCGAATGTTCCAATAATACCGATGCGATCCATATGAAGAATTTTTGTTTTCGTTTCAGTCATATCATTCATATAGTGGATATACTTAACATTCATTCTAGTTGGGGTAAAGTTCAATTTAATGGTTTTGTCAAATGTTTTGCTACCACCAGCAAAATCATTACTTAGAAAAATAATCTTTTGGAATTTGAACTCACTCATTGTTTCTATATGTTGTATAATATATTATGTTATTAATATTATTATTTGTGTGTTCTGTGTTAGGTCGGACTGCTTGCGATTTCTATTCACGGGTCAGCGATAAAAAAAATGAAAGTTGTGTGTGGTGTATCCAAAAAGGATGTGTGTATAAGCCTTTCAGCGATTGGTGTGTTAGTTTTGATGAAGCTATTCCGCTAATCTGCTCAAACGATGCTTCTTGGTATAAAGTCTATCTGTATGAATGCTCACTTCTTTGAACTAGATGGGCTAGGAAGGCAGATTCCTATTAATAGTGTTAAAATACCGACATAAGTGTTGGCTGTCTCACACGGTAAGTTCTTTTCAGATAACCTCACGATACATAGGGTGATAATGGCGATAATGATACCCATTTGAAATAAGTATTTGATAAGTCGGCTGTCGGTTGGTCTGTTTTTTATACAACAGCAATTCCAGTTATCTTCCGATTCGTGCTCTACTTTTTTTTCTTCATTCTTCAACGAAATATCCAAAACACGGTTCTTCAACTCTGGTGTTAGTTCGCCGTCTGCCATATCAATGAGTGGAGGTGGAGGGTGTAATCTAGGGGGCATCGTCCTTACAGTTTTCTGCTAATTGTTTTTTTAAGTCAGCTATATCGTTAGTTATATTATTTATTTTTTCTGATAATTGTTGAACGGCTTTAATTAACGGTGCGATAAACTCAGAATAACCTATACCATAACCGACATCACCACTATCAATACATTTAACATCTTCTGGATTGATACTTACACCCTTCAATTCGTATTCCGCTCTTTGCTTTGGACACGGCACCATAATTTTTTCTTTTATAAATCCGCCAAAATCTAGCATATCCATTTCTGTTAGTATGTCTTCTAATTCTTGTGCTATTAAGCCAGTCCTACATTTCTTTTTGTCATCAATCATACGATAGCAAACTGGATTTAGCTTATTGATAAAATCTAAGCCTAAACAATCCTTTATATCTTCTTTTTTTCTCCTGTCTGAATATTGAATTGGATTAGACAATACCCATAATTGCCCATCGCTTGCTTTCAAAGACATTAAAGCAGTATTTGAATTATTCTCCCATATGAACCCACTCGTTGAAGAACCATTCACTCTAAATCTAATAGAATAAGAAGTTAATCCTCCGCCTACTCCTCCCGCTGGTGCCGTTCCTCCACTTAATGATTTATTTGCCCCAGACTGGCTCATATAAATCCCCCAGTTTGAATCTCCAATGTCCCACATAAATATTCCTCTCGCATTTGTTCCGTCTGTTTGTCCTTGAATTGCTATTTTCGCCCCATTAGTTGATGCTGATGCCGTTGTTAGCACCCCAGAATATGTAATCCCCGCATTTGCAGTTAGTGCCTTTGAAGCCGTGATTGCTGTGTTGTTAATTCTAAATAATTCTGTCGCCGCACTATGATAAAATACGTGACTATCGGCAGAATTAACATTATAAATCAATGTATTACTAGCAACACCAAATCCAAGAAAAGCAGTCGTTGAAGGTGTTCCTCCATCCCATAAAACCAGTTTATTGTTGGCCAAGGCATTTCTATCAATAAACACACTTTTTCCAGCACCTACTACCAAATTGTCGCTTGTTGTTAATGTGGTTGTTGATATACCAGCACTCGCCGTTATCAATCCTTTTGTCCATAAAGTTCCATTGGCCCCGTTTAATGACATTAACAATTGCTCTGCTGAATTCTCCCACACAAATCCCATCGTAGCATCATTAGCCACTCTAAAACGAAAACTATACGAACTAAAATCATTTCCAGAAACAGCCAAACCGTTTGCCAAACTTCTAGTGTTTAGAGCCCCACCAGATGCCGCATAAATCCCCCAACTTGTATTGGTTGTATCCCATAGAAATATACCTTTTGCATTTGTTCCGTCGGTTACTCCCTGAATTCCTATTTTCGCTCCACTTGTATTTGTTGCTGATGTTAGTGTGCCTGTATATGTAATCCCCGCATTTGCTGTTATTAATCCGCTTGCGGTTGCCGTTGTTGTTGATATACTCGCATTTGCCGTTATTAATCCACTCGCCGTTAATGTTGTTGTAGTCATACCAGCAGTTGCAGTTAATGTAGTTCCCGTTATTGTTCCGCCATTTGTTATGTTGTTTGAGTTCATATCCAAAGCACCATAAAACCGCATACCGCCAGCATTGTTAAAACGGACAATGTCAGACGAAGCACTTTTATTATCCAAAAGTTTTGAAATATAAAGTCCTGCTCCTTTTACATCAGATGCTACATTCGTAAATACATAGCCTCGTTGGTTCGCGGTTCCACTTGTAGCAGTATTTAAAGTAAATAAGAAATACTGATAATCACCTGATGTCTGTGGAAAGAATATATCACCTCCATTTTGGTTTAATATCCTCGCCCCATTATATGTTATATTTCCGCCATTAGTTATAGTTTGATTATTAAAATCAGCATTGTTCGTTAAAGTTAGATATTTTATCACAGTGCTCGCCCCATTAAATGTTTTGCTTCCTGTTAATATGGTTTGGTCTGTTGATAGTTTTACATTTTGCCCGTCCAATGTGTCCGCATACCCTTGTCGCTCCGTCTGTTGATAATGTCGGAGTTCCAAGGTTCGCTATTTTGCTACTATTACAATCTAGCCCCGAAGCATTTACCCAACCGACTATCGCTCCATCAATAATGAAACTTATTTTTTTCGCATTTATTTCAAAGTTATAATTTACACCCGTGCCCATATCAAGGCATCCGATAGTTCCTATATTGGCTGTGGAGTTAAAAACCACGAATGTTCCTTTTGTTGTTGCATTCGTTGAATTTCCTGTTATTTCAAGGGCACTGCTAAATGTCTTAATTCCTGCTATGGTTTGGTTTCCTGTTAGTTTCACATTTTGTCCGTCTTTTGTATCAACATAACTTTTGTTTGCTCCGTCCGTTGTTGCTGTTGGTGTGGCTAAGTTTGTAATTTTGTTGTTATTCAAAGATAGTGTAGTGCCTGTTGCGGTTATAATTAAAGTATTACCCGAATATAACTCTACATACGAACCAGTTATTTGTATCGGATAATAACTCGCAGTTGCTATTTTTTGTGCGGCAATCATTCCTATATTTGTCGCTGTATCAAAGGCAACACCGATACCATCAAAAGCGGTTGGAGCTGTGGCACCCCGCACTTCTATTGTTGAAGTAAATTTTTTATTTCCTGCTATGGTCTGGTCTCCTGTTAGTTTAACGACAGAAGTATCAAGGGTAGAAACATCCACACCATCAACAAGATTAACATTTGTTATGCTTTGACTTTTCATATCAATCCCCGCACTAGCATTTATTATACTGCTAAATGTTTTGGTTCCTGCTATGGTTTGGTCTCCTGTTAGTTTGACCACAGAAGTATCAAGGGTGGATACATCAATGTTGTCAACATTACCAGCATTTGTTATGTTAAATCCTCCCATATTTAAACTACCCGTCATAGCCACTGTGCCGTCCTTTGCTAGTTTCGTATCGGTATATGCTTTTGTTGAAGCATCGCCGTCATAGAATGGGGCTGGAAGTCCGCTGATTGCTGTCGTGCTGTTAAAATTTAAAACATTATTTGTCAATGTCATTCCACCACCTGTTGTTGGAGCAAAAAGTATAGAAGAACCGACAATAGTTAGTGGATAACCCGTGGCTCCACCCGCATCCGACGAATAAATAGAACCCATATTATTGTTGTAATTGAAGAATAACTTGCCTGTATTTAATGGATTTGAGTCTTTTACGGCCACATAAGTAGTAAATGTTTTGTTTCCTGTTATAGTCTGGTCTCCTGTTAGTTTTACCACAGAACTATCAAGAGCCGAAACATCAATACCATCAACATTACCGACATTTGCTACATTAAAACCTCCCATATTTAAATCCCCTATCATCATAGCGAGCCCATCCAATCTGAGAAACGGAGAAGCAACATTTCGCCATTGCCCAGTGCTGTAAATGAGCAGTTGGTTATCGGCAGGGGTGCCTGTTATGATTACATCACTTAAAGCATCTATTGATTTAGTTGCTATCCTTGTGTCAAAATCTGTATTAGCCCTTGCTGTGGTGTAGTATAAGTTAGTTCCTTCGGTTAAGTTGGTTGTGCTCTTTGTTGCTAATTGAGTGTCAAACCTAGCATTAGTATAATATAAATTGGTGCCTTCGGCTAGATTAGTGGTTGATTTAGTGTTTAGTCGCGCATCAAACCTACCATCAGTATAGTATAGATTAGTGCCTTCTTTTAAGTCCGTCGTTGATTTTAAAGCCAACCTCGCATCAAATTGTCCGTCGGTGTAATAAAGATTTACGGGGTCAGCATCTTCTGGCACCCTATCTGTGTATAAGCCCACTATGTTTGTGTTCGTTAAATCAAGGTTGGCTATATGTAGTGAGTCCACCGCAATTTCAGACAAGCCTAAGAGCGATTTATATTGACTGCCCATTGAACCGTGCTTCACCAAAACCTGTTGAGGTGTATATTTTGGATAATAATTAATCCGTATAAAAATTATTTTTGGTTAGATATACAACCGAAACAAACAATGCCAAGAGGTAATAGAGAGATTGCCATAAAAATCTTGAAAAAGCTACTGTAATGAAGAAACAGTATGCGAGGCAAAGAAAGATTGAGAGGGCACGTGAGCTACTAGCGGAGGAAGAGGCGAAGAATGTGAAAGAAATGAACGAAGACGAAAAGATGGACCACGTGTCTAAGAAACAGTTGGCGAAGGATATGATTGATGGGCGGGACGGTGAGCTAAGTGAGGAGAGCAGTCCGGAAGAAGAGGTTGAACAGGACTTTGCTGACCTAATTGCCCAACGGGTTGCGGGTATTAAATTGAAGACTAAACAGAAGAAGAAAGCGGTAAAAAAGAAACTGCCTGAACTAGAAGAGAGTGAGAGTGAAAGTGAGGAAAGCGAGGAAGAAGAACAGCCTAAGAAGGGTAAAGGTAAGAAATCAAACATATCAGTTAATGTTTATAACCAACAACCCGAAAAACCAAAAAAAGAAAATAATGATGTTTCAAAGATATTTTTGAAGTTCTAATATATATGAGTGAAATTAAGAACCTACCATTAGATGTTCGTTTACACATTATGGACTACCTATATAATCATCATATGTATGACTTCACTAGTTGCTATGTGTGTGGATTAACACTATGTTTAGCGAACCGACAGATTACAGCCATTGATGATAGTTTTGATTGGTTTTATATGTATGAGTTTTGTTCTAATTATTGTTTTGAACAAGAAAAAAAAGAAAGAGCGATATATAAGGATACAACATTAGGTGTGATTAAGTATTAGATGGACCACAAACACAGCAATCCAGGAGGTGATGATGAGGATGAAAGAAAGGAGCAACAAGCACTTGAAATTCATTATCAAAAAAGATTACCGACTGATAAATGGAATACTATATGGGCGGACAAACCACTTAAACAAGTATTTGTAGATTTGGCGGATATGTCCAAACTTAAAGACAAGAAAGGAAATAAAGGCTATGCTTGGATGTTATTTTGGATTGACACTCACAGTAGATTTTTAATAATTAAACCACTTAAAAATAAAACGGCTAAGGAAGTTTATATGGCTTTAAAATCAATACCATATACACCGGAAAGCATTACTACTGACAGTGGAAGTGAATATAAAGGAATGGTTAAGGATTATTTCAGAGATAATAATATTGAACACCGGACTGTTGAAATAGGAGACCACCGGGCTCTTGCGATTGTGGATAGAGTAATCAGAACTATAAGACGGTGGCTTGACATTTTATTTGAAACTAATGGTAATTTTGATTGGTTTTCTTGGATTGATGATATGGTAGATGCTTATAATATGCGACATCATAGAACAATTCAAGCTAGGCCGATTGATGTATTTAAGGGTGTAAATAAAAATAAACAACTTATTCAACGGGACGGTCTTATTGACGAATTTGAAAAGGGAGATAGAGTGAGAAAGGAATTAAAAAGGAATTTATTTTCAAAAGGGGGCCGACAATACAGTAAACAAATTTACACCATCGTCGGAAGAAAGGGATTTAAATTAATATTGAATTCAGACGAGCTCGTCAGTCCTAGGGAATTATTAAAGACTAAATTTGATAAGCCGGCCGACGAAGAAAAACAAATTAATGAACAAGTTAAAGAAATAACAAAAGAAAAGAAAACGAAAGAACAGTTAAAAAGAGAAGACATTCAACCTGAGAACATAAGGACGAGCAAAAGAGAAAAGAAAGCGAAAGTAATACTAGATTTGTGAGTGAGAAAAATGATTTAATTAACTGGAAGAATCCACTTGATTGTGATGGTTCTCTCCTTCAAGACCCTGCTGATGGCTGTAATTGAATTGAAAATAATCAACTCGTCTGGCTCGCCCACCGACACGAGAAATAATTTCTCATTTTTTGGTTTTCTTATAGTAGTATCAACTCTTGCCCAACCAAAGTAGTATTCATTTTTTTTCTCTTCTGGGTGTTCTTCAAAAAAATCGCCGCCGTAAGCTTTGAAAATATAAAACCTCACTTTTTTTCTTGCCTGGATGAATTCGGTATGAACTTGAACAAATCGCTTACCCTCAACATGCCTTCCTGATTGCTCAAATGAGGACCAACCTATTTCAGGTATTGGACGGTGCGGAGCGGGTTCAGCAGGGGCTGGGTCGTTAGCTGCTGGGTCAGGGGCAGGGTCAGGGTCTGCGGGGGCAGTGTCGGCGGGGGCGGGGTCGGCTGGGGCATTCTTCAACTCAGCCCTCCCAAGGGTGTCGGTCAAGTTGTCCAACAAGTCGGCAAAGAGCTCATCAGGGTCCTTCTTGCTTCTCGCAATCATCCACTTCTTGACTTGGGAGATTTTGGGAGATTGACAAGAATTCTTTTTTCTTGACATGTGATTTTGGTTTGGGTTGTCAGTTTTTAGCAATTTCCTTTTTTTTATTTAGGGGGCAAAGGAATTTTAGCCGAAAAGTACGGCTATGTGGTCGGCCCGAATATCAAAAAGGTATTCAGAGGGGTGGCAGCCAACTTCACCCGCCATTTCGCTTCGGGAAGTCGGTCTGCCTTGGACAACTTTCAAGCACTACTTGACCTCAACATAATTCAGAACAAAAAAACAAAACCAATATGGATGCCCAATCAATATCTCTAAGCCATCGTTCGGCTCCCGAAACTGATGAAGATGTAGAGCATAGAGTGAAAAGGAGAAAGAAAGTAAATGACTTACTTTTACAAGAAGGGCAATTAGAGAAGTTGCTTGGAGATAATAAATTCATTGAAAAGCAAATAGAGTCTCTTGAAGAAAAAAAAGAAAAAAATAATCAAGAGATAAAAGTGTTGAAAAAACACATAAAAAATTAAAACAAGCGAGAGCAGATGTTGTTGTTTCAAAGCAAGCAACAAAACAATCATCATTCTTGATACAAGAAATGACTAAATATAATAGTTGGATAAATAAAGGACTAAACATAAAGGCAGGAATAACAACCGCAAATGATATAACAGATGTTTTGATGTTGATTTCTAATAAACGAAAGAGATTGGATGAAGCAATCTTATTCGTAAAACAAAAACAAAAACAACAACTACAAATACAACAACATCAACAACTACAAATACAACAACAACAACCTATGTCCACGGAATGACCTCTTGGCAGGTAGGGTCTAAAACTAGCCTGTCTTGATACCTGTGTTTTTAAACACTAAATAACAATAATATTCAAAAAAAATTGGGGTAAAAGCCCCTCTAATATCAAAATAAATTTTATCTTTTATGTTTTGATTTCCATTTTAGGTGTTTCGCTTTTAGGTTTGGTGTTTCAGGTAATTCCTTTTCCTTCTTCCTTTTTGATTTCCTCTTGATTTCTCTTTAATTTCTTATGATGGTGATTTTTGGTCCTAAAAGACCCTTTTCGGGCTGGTATTTTGCTTGAAAAATACCTGCGCGAAAAGGGTAATCATCTTCTCAACAGCACACAACAATAACTACCAAGCTCAAGGCCGCCTCCCATAACATAACATAACATAACATAACATAACATAACATAACATAACATAACATAACATAACATAACATAACATAAATCATCAGAATTGCAAGCCAGCGTAAAAAATTCAAACTTCATCCTTTTGTAAAATTTGACCGTATTTTGCGGCGCATTGTACATTTATGAACTCCTAAGATGGACATAGAATCTGGGACTCGCTTTTGCTTCTCAGGATGGTCTTGCAGGTCCATTCTCGACTGATACCCTAAATTCACAACATGAAATTAGGGTATCAGTCGAGATATGTCACTCAAGAGGCAAGATTAACACAAAAGTGAGTCCCAGTTTTCTGTTTGTACGTTTACATACAAAGGGTTTGCAGGGGTTTTGCTGCAATATGTTACAATCAAATTCATTATCTTTTTTGTTCTGAGACGTTGGCAAACATTAGTTCGAATCAAGTTCTTTGATGATATCACACTGAATGAGTGGATTTTTAATACCTTTTACATGTAAGGTTGAGGATGATGCCAGCATACAGGCACAGAATCTGGGACTCACTTTCGTGTCAATGATTCTCTCCAAAGTGATAAAATTTGATTGATACCCTAATTTCATAACATGAAATTAGGGTATCAATCAAATTTTATCACTTTGGAGAGAATCATTGACACGAAAGTGAGTAACATGAAATTAGGGTATCAATCAAATTTTATCACTTTGGAGAGAATCATTGACACGAAAGTGAGTCCCAGATTCTGTGCCCAGGCCCAGCCACGTATATATATAATATAAGCTAGTATATATGATAATACATGTATGTTGCGTATGTCCGTATGCATGTATGTATGTTCGTATGCATGTACGTACATGTGTGCATGTATGTATGTATATATGTATGTATGTATGTACATATGTATGTATGTGTGTATCTATCTATCTATCTATCTATCTATCTATCTATCTATCTATCTATCTATCTATCTATCTATCTATCTATCTATCTATCTATCTATCTATCTATCTATCTATCTATCTATCTATATAGCAATCTAGCAGTCTATCCATCCATCCATCCATCCATCCATCTATCCATCCATCCATCCATCCATGCATGCATCCATCCATATGCATCCATCTATCTATCTATCTATCTATCTATCTATCTATCTATCTATCTATCTATCTATCTATCTATCTATCTATCTATCTATCTATCTATCTATCTATCTATCTGTCTGTCTGTCTGTCTATCTATCTATCTATCTATCTATCTATCTATCTATCTATCTATCTATCTATCTATCTATCTGTCCATCTATGTATCTATGTACATGTCTGTACGTAAGTATCTATCTATCTATCTATCTATCTATCTATCTATCTATCTATCTATCTATCTATCTATCTATCTATCTATCTATCTATCTATATATCTATCTATATATCTATCTATCTATCTATCTATCTATCTATCTATCTATCTATCTATCTATCTATCTATCTATCTATCTATCTATATAACTATCTATATAACTATCTATTTATCTATTTATTTGTCTATCTATCTATCTATATGTACATGTCTGTACGTAAGTATGTATATCTATCTATCTATCTATCTATCTATCTATCTATCTATCTATCTATCTATCTATCTATCTATCTATCTATCTATCTATCTATCTACCATGATATCTACTTCGCTATTTCTGATTTTAGAGCAGTTAGAGTGCGCATGAAGGGTCAGCATTTTTCCAGCTGGAGTGCTATAGGAGCAGCATTAAAAAAACGTCGCGAACAGACGCTTTCGTCTAGTTTAAAGTTGTCTGATTTTTCTTTTCCTCCTCCTCCTTCTCCTTCTTCTTCTTCTTCTTCTTCTTTTTCTTCTTCTTCTTCTTCTTCTTCTTCTTCTTCTTTCTCCTCCTCCTCCTCCTCCTCCTCTTCGTCCGTCTCCTCCTCTTCTTCTGGATCTCTGAAACGCAAGCGTTCTCCACACGATGTGAGCTGCTGCAAGAGACAGAAAAGGTCATCATCATCACCATCGTCTTCTTCTTCTTTTTCTTCTTCTTCTTCTTCTTCTTCTTCTTCTTCTTCTTCTTCTTCTTCTTCTTCTTCTTCTCCTCCTCCTCCTCCTCCTCCTCCTCCTCCTCCTCCTCCTTCTTCTTCTTCTTCTTCTTCTTCTTCTTCTTCTTCTTCTTCTTCTTCTTCTTCTTCTCCTCCTCCTCCTTCTCCTTCTTCTTCTTCTCCTTGGACGACTACTACTACTACTACTACTACTACTACTACTACTACTACGACTACTACTACTACTGCTGCTGCTGCTGCTTCTTCTGCTATAGCTACTTCTCCTCTTGCGTCTGCTGCTGCCACTTCTGTAACTGCTGTTGGTATTGCAGCCTCTAGTACTCCTGGCTTTAATAAATCTTTTGATGATTTTTTTTGTTCCTCTTTCTCAACGAGAGCGTAAACATCAAACGCTTATCGAACAGCTCCTTGCTCTTGTTTCCCCTGTCGGAGGTAGAAGACCAGCTCATGTTACTCTTGCGCTTGATGCACCTCAGTCAACACAAACGTCAAGTGCTGCCATCGACAGCGCCAGTGTTTCAGCTGAAACACGGGCGCTGTCGAGGCGCGCTGGTAAGGCAGCTCAGTTCTTCGACAAAGTCTTGAAAGCTATCAATCATGATATTCAAGAAAGAAGGAGCGGGGCCGCTGGTGCTCTGACGATCGATATTGAAGCTGTCTTGCAGCATTCGCCATGGAAGCAAATTCTCGCACGCGCAGAAGAGGTCAAAAGCACAGCAAAATTTATAATCACGACACCTCGATTGCATCTGCACTGGAAATAGGTAAAGATCAGCAAGCCGCTTGCAGCAAATGCAATCGAGCTGAAGAACATGGCTGGCAGGGCACTTACTGAAACAATCGTTGGAGTTCTAGGTATATATATATATGTATATATGTATATGTGTTCATATTGCAATTACTATGCTAATGCTGCGCTGTCGCTGCTGTACCATGTTGCTGTGGTTTCTGTATGTTACGCTTATTATTATTATTATTATTATTATTATTATTATTATTATTATTATTATTATTATTATTATTATTATTATTATTTTGGACACCGTGATAGCCCAGTGGTCAAGTTCTACCATCTGGGCCCTGTCGCCAGTTCGATTCCCGTCGGTGCCACCAGTATTTTCATTGAACATACCGGTCTATTTCTGGACCAGTATTTTCATTGAACATACCGGCCCGTCTGGAAGTGTTGGAACTGCCCTTGCGGGGGTGTCATTAGAGCTTATCGTCAATTCTTCGTACTCCCCTCACGGGTGAGACGATGGAGGCGCATGTGCAGAAATGCATCAGCCATTGACAGAGAAGCACTATTATTATTATTATTATTATTATTATTGTTATTGTTGTTGTTGTTGTTGTTGTTGTTGTTGTTGTTGTTGTTGTTTTAGCAAAAGATATCCCCCGTCAGACTGCTGCAGACATGCTCAAAATCACCCCTGGTTATTTGGATCAATGCAAGATGAAGTGCATGGAAAGAGCAGTAAATCCTTGCATCCCCAAATCTACCTTTGAAACCCTGCAGCAAAAGCCAGGAAGCAAGAAGAAGCGTATTCCGGATGAAGAGAGGATCACGACGAGACAGTGAATGCTCGAAAGGAATCCTTCCCGGTCCGGCGATACTAGAGAAATAGCTTGGATGCTAAAACAGGCAGTAGATTTCTACTTTGAGGATTACCGTGCGTCTTTTGAGTCCTTGGTGAAATTGGCAACCGAGCTTTTCCCCAAATACAACGAGGCTGAGTTTAAGCAAGCTGGTCCTTCAAACGTGTGGGAACGAAATGTGAAACTTTATGTGACTAGCAAGTCAACTAGCGTGAAACAATACAAGTGTGAGCAAGATGGGCGTGTTGAATGCACCAGGGAAATGGCTCTCGCTGCCAATGTAGAAGGTGGCGGTATCGATTGGGGCATGCCTAACCGTGATGACGAGGCAGTGGTAACTAGTACTGAGCCAGAGGTGGACGATATCAACGATGACACTCTTTACCATCCTCGAAGCTACAGCACCTTTTATTTTAACATTCTGAAAGATGTATCGATCCAGAAGCGGCCTCCGGAATGTCTATGTGGTATGTGTGGTGACCTGGATTCAATCAAAGACAAAGTCAGGGACCTTGAGAAAACTTAGCGAGGAAAACGACGAGCCAGGCACTGGGCCAGGTGAACCATTGGAACTATGGAAATGGGGAGAGCATAAGACCCGCCAGAACGCTTTGAAGACCTTGAAAGCGTTGAAGGTGAAGCTTCGATCACGTGAGCAGCATGTTCAATGGAATGATTCGCAGCGACCGGAATCAAAGAGGCGAGAGCAGCACCTTGCACCCCACGAAGCGATGGTGACGCTAGACTTTGGCGGGATTTATGACAGTGACGGTAAGCCAGTATCTATCTTTGGTGCGACACTAACTACTCGCCCTAGCATCAATGAGCCAGTACTACTTCACCAGTATGTCTGGATAATCTACACAAAGCCTGATCGCCCTGCTAGTGAGACCAACAAGAACTCTAACACAATACGAATGTGTTTGCGCGAGATAGTAGATCCTGCCAAAGCAGTGCGTGATAGTAACGCAGGAACAAGCCTGCTGCAGCAGCTATGCCCACTCGTTACGCATCTTATTTTTCGAGGTGACACTGGAAACGGCTTCCGTGGGCTACCACTTTGTTGGTATTATAGCACATTCTTCAGAGACTTCAGACTGACGGTGGAGGTTATTCCATACTGTCCTCGCCATGCCTACGGCCTCACCGATAGCGCGCTTGCACGTAGCAATACCTTCTTTAACAGGCTGAAACGTGTATCATTCTTGATTGGTCCCCGCGCTTTTTTTGAAGCATTGCACCAAGCGACCAACCCAAACATGGTCACCCCGCGACGGCTACTCAAGCGAACGACCGTTCTGTTTCGGGAGTTCATGCCGTCCCAATACATCCAGGTTCCGCCCAAGATGCATGACACGATCAAGTTGGGTAATGAGAGGCTTGGTGTGATGAAAATCGGATATTTCGATTTCAGCGTGCAAGGAGAGAACGGTCAGATTTCACATCCTATAGGCATTATGAGGGTGCGTCAGTTTGCTAATGTTGCAAAACATCCTGATGAGCAAAATCCCGCGATGGTGTGGGATATGCGCCCAGGCATGGCAGGAAATAATTGTCAATCCTGCAGCAACAGAGCGGGGCGGCCCATCCCCCTTGCAGTTTACGATTGCAAGATTTCCAGCTGCAGTCAGGATCGACAGCTGCCGCAAGATGACCATGCAGGCGCAGGTACTTAATACTTTAAGTTGCTCTATCCCATTTGCATTGGGCAAGCATAATATTATGAGATTAATCGTAATAGATCATATGTTCTGTTCCTTTCTAAGAGTTGAACTTGGTTGTTTCTTTGATTTATTTGGATTTGTTTGATTTGAATTTCATTTAGTTTTCTTGTTTGATGTGGTGCTTTGTTATGAAAGCTGTGCCAGTGGCACCTAGGCCTCGACGTGGTCGTGGAGGACAGCAGCGTGCAGGTGACAATGAATGCAGCGCTTTAATATCTATGTTGCATGTATAGTTAGACACTTTACCTTGATTTACTTTTCCCTTCAAGTGCGTTTAGTATTAGTGTTTATGTGATACATGCTTTTCTAATTTGGACAGATGGACAACCTCGACGTGGTCGCGGCGGACAGCAGCATGCAGGTAATATGCCACCTGAGGCGCGCTCTAATATATGTCGCATGCGTCATTTTTGTGTCCATGTATAGCATTCAGAGTTTGTTTTATATATTAGTCTTCTGTAACAGGTCAACCACCCGTGCCTGGACGTGGTCGCGGCGGGCAGCAGCGGGCAGGTCGTGGCGTGCAGCGAGGCGGGCAGCGCGGCGGGCAGCGCGGCAGGCAGCGCGGCGGGCAGCGCCCCCGCCGAGTGTCTTCAAGCGAAGAGGAGGAGGACCAGGATGATGAGGAGGATGAGGAGGAGGATGAGGAGGAGAAAGGAGAAGTGCAACGCGAAGGAGTTGCTGGTGACAGTCGCGATGGCCAGCACCCGCACAGTCCTGTGCAGCATGCGCAGCAGATGGAAGATGATAAAGAAGAGAAAGGTGTTGGAAATAATAGTCATAACCGAGATCCATGTGTGGCTGCTACTCATGATCAAAATGCAACTCAGGCTGTGCACGCTCTGGATGCGAGTCAGCAGCAGCTACAAGAACACACTGTAATCGACGAGCAGACTCGGAACGTGGTCGACGAGCAGCCTCGGAACGTGGTCGACGGCGAGCTTGGTGCAGGTGAGGAGCTTCCTGGTGTAGATACGTTCATCGTGTTTGAGTGGGTAGATTACGACGGTGACAGAAAGAAGAGAGTGAGAAGTAAATCGAGGAAGAGGGAAGTGAAAAAATTCACCTTGGGGAAGGTAACTAAGGTGGACGTTGATGGCGATGATCCAAATGTTGACTCAGTAGTCCTTGTTAACGTTTGGGGCCATTCATCAGGTTCAAACCAGTATACGGGGAAGTATCTACCGGCTTGGTTGCATGGTCAAGAAGAAAAGCAATCCATAAACGATCCAAGCACAGAGGATAAAGAATTCAAAGCTTGGGAGAAAGACGTGTTGGCGTCGCACATCATCTCACTCGATATCTGCATGCAACCGTCAGGTGAAAGTGAGGGGTCATCCTTACAAATCGCATCGACCGATCAAGAACACATCAAAAAAGATTTAAGACTATATAATTGTACTTGAAATGTTATTACTTTTATTAGTAACAGTGTGTTTTCAAAGCACTGACATAAATAAATTTTAATTTATTGAACTCAACATGAGGCGCCTCATTAATTTTATTTGCTGAAATATTAATATTATCAACTTAAAATCATAATTTTTGTTTTGGAATAGTTCAAATAATAAATTTTAATTTATTGAACTCAACATTAATTTTATATATTTGCTGAAATATTAATATGAGCAACTTAAAATCAAAATTTTTGTTTTGGAATAGTTCGAGCCATGAGTTTGGCAGTTTGGCCACTAAATGACACAGATTTTAATCAGGCATCGCCTCACGTCGCCTCCGGTTCCAGTCATAGGAAATAATATATATTGATAGATCCGAAACTGCTCAGCAATTACGTAAATTTCCTAATCCGTGGCATCGGGCCAAGCCAAGTAAAGTGGCAGCCTTCCGTCCTTTCAAGTTACTTTATTCGGAAAGTTTTTCTCATACTGACTTGACTCATGAGACTGTGCCGCTCACAACTCTCACATATGTTTTTTAGGTCGTTTTAGTCGGGTCGACTTGAAAACGGAGACAACTATAACTTTTTAAGTTTTTAAATTTTTTTTAATCGCCCTTTTATGTTGTAAAGATCATGATGAGATCTACTGCTAGCTGAAAAAAAAAATCATTTTAAATTCAAATTTTATAACGGTTAAAAGTTTGTGTTTTGTTTATTTAAAAAAAGTTATTGGGCAAAATTTGTATATAATTCGCGATAGTTTGGTCGGCAGTAATATAGACTGTGATCTTCCTGAATCTGTAGCCCTTTTGACTCTCAAAAAGGAGCAGTACTTCAAAAGCCTTAGTTTCCTGGGTTTTTAGTGTTTTTGGGACCTTTTACACTAAAAAATATTTAGGCCGATCCAGGCCATGCCAGCCAAAAAGCCAAATCCTGTCAACTTTTTTTACGGACCGGCGCAGTCTGGCGGCACTGTTTGTGGAAGCTCAGAAGCATCTTCAAATGCCTCGTCCCAAGCCTCCTGGCAGAGCTTGGACAAACCGTAAGACTTGGGACAAAAGCAAAAAGAGAACCAAAAGGGGAAAACGTGCTGACACGTTGTGGGAAAAAAAACCAAGTTAGACGACCAAGAGCGAGTGACAGAGGAACGAAAAGCATCCCCCGTCTATGGCAGGCACACAGGCGTTGTTTTTGTTTCTCCTGACACAGCTGAGGGTGACACTCAAGGCAATCACCCCCCCCAAGGACTTGTCCTCAGTTTTCGAAGAGATTGCCCAGAAAGCACAAGAGCAGTTCGAACTTGGGGGCGGTGAGCAGACTCCAAAACGGCCACCAATCTCTATCCCTTCGGATTCGGAGTTGGTGTCCGTTTTGGACGATGCAAGGGACAACATAATGTGCGACATGCACAAAAACAGAGATTACTACTACCTAACGTGTCGTGTGCCAAAACCCAGAAAGGAATCCCAAGTTAAGCCAAGAGCCATGATGTTGAGGAGGCGGAGGATAGCAAAGGCGAAGGCGATTGTTGGGCAGCTTGTGGAGGAGGCCCATGGTTTCACGGATGCAGAGGTGGAGGAGTTCACGCTCCAGTACATGAACCTGAGCGAGCAGTTAGTGTTCAAGCCTGGCGATGACCAGCAGCTAAGATCGCCACGCAAACGTTGCTGCATATGGATTGCAACGTGATGTCCGACAGCAGGTGACCAATCTGCTGCGGGCAAGTCAGCACCCTTGGTTAACGGGGGCAAATGTTATCATTTGCTCTCTCTCTGCTCTGTTCTAATGTTCTTTTTTTGTTTTTGTTTTTGTAGTTGATGAAACAACGCAAGGAGTTGACGCAGGTCATCCCCAAGTACGGTCTTGAAGGTGCAAAAGATGGCAAGTCGGCGGCAGCAGATCCCAACAAGCTCATGCTGCAGTTGGAGGCGGGATGGCGGGAGAGAGGGGCGTCCGATGTACGGCAGCTATGCATTCCGATTGGGGGGGACGGCAGCAAGTTGGGGGCAAACCACAGCATGGTTACGTGGGCGATGAAATGTTTTGCTTTGGATCAGAAGAGGGAATTGGTGAAGGGCTTCCAGCACCCTACTACTCAGGAGGGAATTTTTCCATTGCTCATGTGCACGTGTAAGGAGGACCTCGTGGAACTGAAGCAGTATGCAGGTCCACGAGTGCCTCCATTCTCTGAGACAGAGGTGAGGGGGTGGTGGGGTGTGTCACTTTATATATCTACGCCAATGTTACTATTACTAACTAATACGGGGGCAAATAGGTGTGTGGTATGCTTCAATGTTGTGTAATACACCCAAAACCAAATTTTAGGAATGTATGCAGGGGCAAAGCATTACGCTTTGCCCCCGTGTTTATTCTTACCTCACGAGACGCTTGCAACGGCCGAGGCTGAGAAGAAATGAGAAATATGAAATCATTTACATATTTTTCCCTATTTCTCCTTTCTTCCCCCCTTTTTTTTTGGGGGGGGGGGTTCATATTGATTATTATTATTTATAAAATTAATTATTAGTATTAATATTGAAAGTTTTACTAGTTACTTTTTGTTACGCATCAAATTTGAATATTAATATTAAATTTGACATTGAATAGGGGAAATGCTTAAAACCTTTGAATCCTGGGAGAAGGAAGGCTGGACATAATCGGCGACCGGTATTAAATATGATGTTCAGCTTTATGTTACCGGTGATATGAAATGGTTACATACTGTGTGCGGCCAGAAGTCTGCCGGTGCCGTACTGTGTTTTTTTTGTTTATGTCATAAAAATGATCGGGGCGATCTGTCAGGAATGGTTCACCCCATGCGTGACAGTGCCACAGCTGACAAGACAACGCCAGGCATGGCACACGATCGTAGCTTGTTTCATTTTGTGCCTATGAATCGTCATGTTGCTGACTTGTTACATATGATGTTACGTAAATGTGGGCGCGTGGTTGATTTTTCAATGCGTGAGATTTGCGACGGCCGGCCTGATACTACTTGGGGTGCGGATATTCCACCCGATTCACCGTACTTTAGACTTACGAATCGCTTGAAACACTTAACTGATATTCTATCTAATAAAGGTAACATCAGAAGTGGTAAAGTGATTTCCGGGTTTAAAATACGGCCTAACCGGGACACAAAGGAAATGGAGTGGCACGGCCTTGATTGGGGTAAGCCGCTTCGTTCCCTTTTTGAAGAAGTCTATAAAGGAAACATAGACTTCACTTCGCTTTTAGCTCCCGGCCGTTGGCAGCGCATCCAATCTTTTTGGAAGGCGTGGTGGCAGCAATTCCGGAAGATTAACACCCCGACACCGTTTGAGCCTGCGGCTGCTTTGTTTTGGCAGTCTCAGACTCGCAAAGTGTTCCGGGATGCAACATCACCGGCAGTGCAGCCAGAGCATCCAAAGATTGTGAGCGGGGAGTGGAAAGTGGAGATGGAAGGTGATCCGTATTCCTTCATATGTTGGGCTCGTCGTCCTCAAGACGAGGACGGCCGACATCCGGCTGTTACACGTCCTGACGGCAGCATTTTGCGTGCCAAGGACATTGCGCCCACGCCTTTGTACCTAGACGATTTTATCACACCATATGTACATCTTGTTTGTTATCATGTGGCTGATTTTCTTATGTTGATCGGTACTATTTACTACTTCTCATGCCAGTCAGTCACTAGAGCTGATGAATAATATGCACGGGCATTTATTCTTCAAGCGCTGCGCACGTCGTCCTTTGACGTACTTGCGGGAGCTGATAGAAGCGGACTATAGGGTCCGTGAACTTCAGCTCCGTGGCTTCATGTTAAAGGAGTACAAGTACCGGTGTACGTTATGCGCCCGCCGTTTTGTTTACAAGAAAGTTTCAAGACTCACTTGGCTGATTGTCGCCAAGACGAGCCTGACATTTCTGATGTCATCAATGTTGACAAGTCACACTTTTGGGAGCAGTTTGACTTTGTCGCTGCTAACGAAGACAATTAATAAATTTATTCGTTATATTAATATTTATAATTATTAATAATATTAACATTAATATATATATATGTTATTAATAATATTAATATATATTAATTAATACTTATATTGCGGCTACTATTAAGTAAATGTACCGGATTCTTATTAATACTATTAATACACTGTGATAATTGATGATGAAATTTAATACTTAAAAAAAAGAAAAAAAATAAGGTCACAAACAGATGTGGTTAGGCTTTCATTAATATTATATTTAGCCTGACCATACCTGCTTGTGAAAATTGGTGGGGTGGAACAGCAACCACCACCCCAGTTTGTAACAATAATGATGATAATAATAATAATAATAATAATAATAATAATAATAATAATAATAATAATAATAGTGTATCTCCTGCCAATTGCTGAGCCAAAAGGCCATGTGCATCCAGTCCTCCATTCCATAAGGAAAGTCTCCACACCAATCGGTGGAATAAAGGAAGTGACGGCATAGAACATTACTCTAGGAGCTTTATACCAATCAGCCCATGGAAAGGACCGATGGCCTATGTACTCCCTAATAATAATAATAATAATAATAATAATAATAATAATAGTGCTTCTCTGTCAATGGCTGATGCATTTCTGCACATGCGCCTCCATCGTCTCACCCGTGAGGGGAGTACGAAGAATTGACGATAAGCTCTAATGACACCCCCGCAAGGGCAGTTCCAACACTTCCAGACGGGCCGGTATGTTCAATGAAAATACTGGTCCAGACGGATCGGTACGTTCAATGAAAATACTGGTGGCACCGACGGGAATCGAACTGGCGACAGGGCCCAGATGGTAGAACTTGACCACTGGGCTATCACGGTGTCCATAAAATAATAATAATAATAATAATAATAATAATAATAATAATAATAATAATAATAATAATAATAATAATAATATAAGTATTGTATTAAAAAAAAAAAAAAGTCAAGTGCTGAATGAGTAACCTGACATGCGGGAATTCCCATCCCAATCTAGCTCCTGTTGCCCACGGGCCTCCCTACCCCCTCCCCCGTTTTGTTTTGGATCAGAGGCACTGCGCTGAGAGCGGGTTGACATTGCATGTGAACCTACACTACCACATACACTACCACGTACACTACTGCCTACACTCCTAGGACTTTCCACACGCATAGGCACAGCAGGGCTGTTAGCGGCACTGCGGTTAACTCGGGGGGAGCGGCGCACAGGGCTCGCCAAAGACGATCCAAAACCTTGCGAAGGCGATGAAGGAGGATCTTGGCCAGCGTCCATGATGACAGACCCTTCCTCGCCAGCTCCACCAGCTCCTACCACAATCATCATAGGCGATCGCGACGAAGGGGGGGGGGGGGGGGGGGGGAGACTTGGGGAGAGGGACCGTCGATGGGGGCGTCGGGGTCGTACTCCACGACCGGCGCCGCGTCGGCCTGCTGCTGCTGTTCGCCGTCGGACTCGTCGTCGGTGCCCAGCTCCACCTCCTCCGCCTCCAGCTCGCGCGGTACGTCCTCGTCTAGGACGTACTGCTCGAACTTGATGTGGCCGATCTTCTTGCAGGCAAAACGCTCCCGCCAGCCGACGATGGTGATGTAGACGTACTCCACGGGGATCACGCGGCCGCGATTGTGGACTTCGTAGCTGGCGATCATTCCACGGACGGCTGGCGGTAGGCGGAAGCCACCCTGCGCGTTGCGCACCACGTCGGCCGCCGTCAGCCAGGCTAACACAATCTTCTGCCACTCCCACGCCCCATCGTAGATGCATCTCTCTCTCTCGTAGCTGGCGTTGAGCTCGAAGGAATAACTGTAGGGCTTGCGCGTACGAATCCACCACGGGTAGAAAATCTCGCTGCGCTCCGACTTGCCGTCGGAGTTGCAGCAGAATTGCCACCCGTCGGCAGATCGCAGCACCACCCTCCAGTTATTACCTACCGAGGTCGGCCGCTCGGGAAAGATGATGACAGCCCCGATGTGGACAGTGGGAATGTAGTTGGCACGAGGGATACGGAGCTAGCAAACAGACACAGAGAGAGAGAGGGAGTGTGTGTGTGTGTGTGTGTTGGGGGGGGGGGGGGGGTGTACCGACACACCGTAGGTGTGGCGCATGACGGTGCGCACCGAAAACCGCAGAAGACAGACAATCGTCTCCCATTGCGGCTACACAACAAGAAGAAGAACAACAACAACACACACACACACAAAACATGAGGGAGAGAGAGAGAGAGAGAGAGAGAGAGAGAGGAGCTTACCTCCTTGCCGTCGCTTTGTGGCACCAGGTGTTGGAAGCGCTTGAACCCAGCCCCTATTTCCCTCTGTGATTTGCGGAACATGGGCAGCAGGCGCCTATCTAGCGTGGCATTCTTCGCATCTCCCTAACTCTAACGCAACTATGTCGTCGTAATCCCGCACCCCCACAACGTAGTTGTTGGGGGTGTCGCGGATAATGTGGGGCTTGACTTCGCTTACGAGGTTGCGGCTAATGTCCATGTTGAATGGCCATGGTGTTGTGTATTTTATTTGGCGAGTGAAGCTGGGCGCGCCGCTGTATGTTATGGCACGCGAGCGTGTTAGGTATAATAGCTGCCTGCGGGCGAGAAGAAGAGGCATGGCAAGCTGTGAAGTGGTTAGCATGATGCATAGGTTTTCATATGTAAGAGCAGCAGATTGGCGGCGTGGGCGTGGGCGTGGCTCATGAGCAGCTATGTTCATGCGCTGTGTGGGTGGGGGGCGTGGGTAGGGGCGGGTGCGCGTGGCCGATTGCCCAGTCTTCTTGTAGACAGCGGCCTGGGCCTTGTAAACGGCCCTGACGGTGACGTCGTAGGCGACTCCACGGACTTGCTTGGGGTGGGGCCGGGGATATTCCACGAGCGGAGTCGGTCAAGCATGACGTTGAGGGGAAGGTCTTCCTCCACTTCCTCCACGATGGGGGCGGCTGGGGCCGAATTTGGAACGGAGGCCATCGTAAATCTGCAAACACAAGCAAAAAGCATGGGAAATAGGCCTAAAATGCAGAGGACACATAGTTCCAACAACAGACAAGCACAACAGGGCATAAACAGCGCCAACAGAGACACACAACACATAGCAAAAGTAAAAAAACAGAACATTTCAGAAAAATGAAAAATACAGTCAAAACAGTCAGATTTGACAAGCATAATGTGTGTACAATGTGCTGTTTTGTGTTTGTTTAATGAACCCTACCACTGGGCATGGAGCAGGCAACATTTAGTGTAATGTAGCATGTGTGGTTTGCTGAAACACACTTTAGCGCAATGAAATAGAAAAAAATACAACAAGCATAAACTTCAAACCCCCCTCTCACATCGACAAGAAACACGAAATGACTGCAACCAGCATCTTTCAACACCCCAACACCCACAGAGTTAAAGAAAACAAAAACCAAGCAAAGGAGACAATAAGGGTGCGTAGGAGAGATACGAAAACAAACATGGCAGCACAGGACGAGAATGCCTGAAGTTCAGAGTGGGCAAGCACAGGCAAGGAATGAAGGGGGGACAGAGTTTTTGAGGCAAATCAGGAGAGCAACACTTGGAAAACAATATGCAAGACAAAAATGCAAGAAAGAGCACAAGGAACGCATGGACAAGGAACAAATGCAACATGGTGGGACAAGCAGAAACGTGGCAGGACAAAACACACCCAAACGCAGGCAGTTAAACAGATTAAAAAAAAGAATTGTAGGAAAGCATATGAGTGAGTGTAGGTATGTGGCAAGCAAGTAGGATCAAGAATTTTGGAATTTGGTGAAGGGAGGAATGCAAAAACAGCAAGCAAAAAGCATGAACACAGCACGTTGTTGAGAGGGAATCAGAAAAAAAAAGCAGGACAG
>WBZZ01004220.1:107500-110000 GCA_019918135.1 Paulinella micropora | reverse complement strand
ATGTTATGTTATGTTATGTTATGTTATGTCATGTTAGTGAACCCAGTGTGCGTGGCGGTTGTTGCGTGGTTGTTGTTGCTCGTCTAGCAAGAGAGACTCGCTCCTGTTCTTGTAGACCGCCTTGAGGCGCGAGTCGCGACGAGGGGCAGGGGAGGACAACATGGCGACTGAGGAGAAAGGAGAAGAGGAAAAGGAATGGGTGGGTGGAGGGTGGGAGGGAGGGAGGGGGGGGAGGGGGGGGGTGAAGGAGGGTGTGTGTGTGTGTGTGGGGGGGGGTAGGGAGAGAGAGAGAGAGAATGTTATACAAAACAATACAAACATACAAAAAATACAAAAAATACAAAAAGACAAAAAATACAAACAATAACAACAACGACAACGACAACGACAACGACAAAAACAAAAGCAACAACAGCAACAACCACAACAACCACAACAACCACAACGACCACAACAACCACAACAACTACTGCGACTATAGTTTCACACGTGAGCATCTAACTTGTTGCTCAGACTGTTTACTCATTGGCCACGGCGAGCCTCTCCTCCCACTCCATCTTCCCTCAATCTTCCTTTTCTCCCTGCTCCGCGGACTAGTTCTCTTCCTATGGCTCTAGTCTGCTCTCTTCGATGACTTTCCTCTTCTCCCTCTATTGTTGTTGTTCTACTATAGTGCATGCTCTTCTGCTCTTTTTTCTTCTATCTATATTTTTTGTTTCTGGGCTGTGGAGTACTATAGTACAGTGAGCAAGCTCTGGCGTCCCGAGTCGGCTGGGGATGATTAGACATTTAATACTTGTCTTTAAGTGGCATTTATTACTGAAGGCCGTTAGCCACACACCATCTTGCCATTGATTTAGTTCATTATTAATTAAATTCAACAACAACAACAACAACAACAACAACAACAACAACGGTGAAATGGCCACACAACTTGGTGTCTCCTTTGTCCCATTCGTGATCGAACCATCGGGAGCCCTGGGACGAGCCTCTTTGCAATTCCTTCGCCGCATTCAGGTGTATAGGGACACTCTCTCCAGAGGTGCTACCACCTACCCCCTACTCACCCGAGCCCATCAACAGCTTGATGGGAGCTTCCCTGAGTCTGGCAACGGGCTCACGCAGTACTTTCGAGCAGCCTCTTCGATTCTCACTGCTCAAGCAAACGCAAGGATCCTTGACCCTGTGCGGCAGGAAATGTGGGACACATTTGAACCCATGGCGTTGACCTAGCTATGCCCAGTTCTCCTTTCCTTTCTCTTCTCTCTCTTCTTTCTTTCCTTTCTGCCCTCCTTTCCCTTCCTTTCCCCTCGTTCTCGTGCCGTTTGTGACTTCCGTGTCACAACTCACTCGCCTCCTCTCTAGCGGGCCCACCTCTTCCCGCTTTCCGACGTCTGCCGTGACTCAGTTTGTGTGCTAGGGGGTGTCCCTCTTCTCGCAGCCTACCATTCCTGTGAGCCAGTTGATGGGGCCTGACTTTCCTTATCTTGCCATGCCACTTGCGCAGGTTCCTAGCTCTAGGTCCACAAGTCGGGCCTATGGTCAATGCAGGTTACCGGAGATGATCATGGGGCGGGCGTCCACCACTTGTGCGAATGCTAGGCTATGTTCCTTTGCATTCTCCTGTTCTGGCTCTGAAGGTTTTCTAGACAGCTCTCTCATCCAGCCTCCAGAGCTTGTGATGATTGCTGGTGTTTGCTAACCCCATACTAAGACTTAGTATCACGCGTGAACTTCTATCCTGTTGCTCGAACTGTTTTCTCATGGTCACGGCGAGTTTCTCCTTCCCCTTCTTCTCCCTTCTCTCATCCTCTTCTTCCCCTAGGTAGGCTAGCCCTGAAAGATCTAGTCTGCATCCCTCACTGACTTTCCTCTCTCTCTTGTTGTTGTTCGACTTTAGGGCACACTCTTCTGCTCATTCCTTCTTTCTTTATTTTTTTGTTTCTGAGCACTAGAGAACTATAGTCTTAATAAACAGGCTCTGGCGTCCCGTCGGCTGGGGATGAAAGTGGCAAGTGAAGGCCGTAGCCACACACCATCTTGCATTTCAATCACTTGTTGTTCAATTTAATAATAAATCAATTTAATATTTATGATAAAAAAAATTCAACAACAACAACAACAACAACAACAACAATACAATACAATACAATACAATACATTACATTACAGTACAGTACAGTACAACAGTACCAATACAATAAAATACAATACAATACAATACAATACAATATAATGTAATACACTACAAGACAATACAAGACAATACAATACAATACAATACAATGCAATACAATACAAGACAATACAAGACAATGCAATATAGTTAGCAGGAAATAACAATAGAAATAACAATAACAACAACAATAGTAATATAACGATAACGATAACAATAACAATAACAATGACAACAAAAAACGAAACAAAACAATAACAGTAACAATAACAATAACAATAACAATAACAATAACAATAATGAAGCCGTAGCCACACACAATCT
>WBZZ01004220.1:95000-97500 GCA_019918135.1 Paulinella micropora | reverse complement strand
TTATCTCGTGCCCAACTATATCCCTACCTATCTACCTAGATGTTATAATCTTGTTGGTGATGTTGTCTGGCTGGTTGCCGACCGCCTTTTCACTGACCTATCTCTCTATCTGTAGGTATAATCTTGTTCGTGATGTTGTGTGGCTGGCTGCCCTTCGACGAGGACGGACTGGACGCCACGCGCGCAGCCATACTCCAAGGGTGTGTACATGTGTATGTAGAGGGATAGGGATATGGATATGGATATCTCTATCTCTATCTCTATCTCTATCTCTATCTCTATCTCTCTGTCTCTGTCTCTATCTCTATCTCAAAGTCAATGTCTAAAGACCTTTACTCATTCCAGAGGAGATGGACGCAGACCTCAAGGAGCTGATCTGCATGCATGATGCGTCATATATGTGCAATGGATATGTATATCTACACCTTGACCTATATCTATATCTCTAGGCCGCTGCTAATCCCCGAAGAGATGGACGCTGATTTGAAGGAGCTGATCTGCATGATGTGTCAGTACGAGCCATGCAAGAGGAGCTCGCTCAGGTCATAGCTGTGTTAGGGCTAGGCTTAGGGCTAGAGTTAGGTTATGAGGATTAGGGTTGGGGTTGGGGTTAGGGTTAGGGTTAGGGTTAGGGTTAGGGTTAGGGTTGGGGTTAGGGTTGGGGTTAAGGTTAGGTTAGAGTGAGGGTTAGGGCTAGGGCTGGGGTTAGGGTTAGGGTTCGGGTTCGGGTTCGGTTTTGCATGATGATGGGTCAGTATGAGCCGTGTGCAACACGAAATCGCTCTGGTAGCTATGTATGTATGTATGCATGTATGTACGTACGTATGTATGTATGTATGTATGTATGTATGTATGTATGTACATATTTACATACATACATGGATACATGCGTAATGTGTGTGTGTGTGTGTCTGTGTGTATGCAAAGTGAGTTGCTGGCGCACCCCTCCTTGAAGCTGCCCTTGCAACAGATACGAGCGAGGTAACACAGCACACACAGCACATACATACATACATACATACATACACACATGCATACATACACGTGCTATATACATATATACATACATATACATACATACATACATACATACATACATACATACATACATACATATATACATACATATATACATACATACATACATACACATACACACACACACACACACACACAGGGAACGTGCTGAAAACGCACAGCACAAGATGCACCTCTATCTCTCTCTCTCTCTCTCTCTCTCTCTCTCACACACACACACACACACACACACAGACACACACGCACACACACACACACACACGCATACACGCGCGCAGGGAGCGAGCTGAAAACGCACAGCACAAGATGCCTCTCTCTCTCTCTCTCTCTCTCTCTCTCTCTCTCTCTCTCTCACACACACACACACACACGCACACACTCGCGCAGGGAGCGAGCTGAGAATGCCAAGCACAAGATCCACCGTCGTGCACACTCCATGTCCTTTCTCAGCGTCATCCTCGACCATGATGTCGTGCAGGTGTGTCTGTCTCTCTCTGTCTGTCTGTCTGTCCCTCTGTCTGTCTCCATCTTGGCGTTATATTCGACCAAGACGTCACGCATGTATGTATGTGTGGATGTATGTCTGTCTGTATCTCTGTGTGTCTCTGTGTCTGTGTGTGTGTCTGTGTGTGTCTCCGTGTGTGTCTGTGTGTGTGTGTGTGTGCGTGTCTATGTATGTATGTATGTATGTATGTATGTATGTATGTATATATGTATTTTATGTATGTATGTATGTATGTATGTATGTATGCATGTATGTATGTATTGTATGTATTGTATGTATTGTATGTATTGTATGTATTGTATGTATTGTATGTATTGTATGTATTGTATAATGTATGTAATGTATGTAATGTATGCAATGCATGTAATGTATGTAATGTATGTAATTATGTAATTATGTAATTATGTAATGTATGTAATGTATGCAATCTATGTAATGTATGTATGTATGTTATGTATGAAATGTATGTATGTTATGTATGTTATGTATGTTATACAGGACCCGGAGGAGACCTTGTTCCAACCTCAACAGGTAGCTATCTATCTATCTATCTATCTATCTATCTATCTATCTATCTATCTATCTATCTATCTATCTATCTATCTATCTATCTATCTATCTATCTATCTATCTATCTATCTATCCATCCATCCATCTATCTATCTATCTATCTATCTATCTATCTATCTATCTATCTATCTATCTATCTATCTATCTATCTATCTATCTATCTATCTATCTATCTATCTATCTATCTATCTATCTATCTATCGCGTAGAACCGTCAGACTGCACAAATTCGGGGCCTAGTGCCCATTCCCAGCCCGCTACCCAGTCGCTGATTGGCGGCGGGGTGGAATGGATGCCTATGTCTTCGGATATGCAGAGCTGATAGACCAAACATATCTACCTATCTATCTATCTATCTATCTATCTATCTATCTATCTATCTATCTAT
>WBZZ01004220.1:82500-85000 GCA_019918135.1 Paulinella micropora | reverse complement strand
ATATTATATTATATTATATTATATTATATTATATTATATTATTATATTATATTATATTATATTATATTATATTATATTATATTATATTATATCATATCATATTGTATTATATTATATTATATTATATTATATTATATTATATTATATTATATTATATTATATTATTATATTATATTATATATCATATTATATATTATATTATGTTATATTATATTATTATATTATATTATATTATATTATATTATATTATATTATATTATATTATATTATATTATATTATATTATATTATATTATATTATATTATATTATATTATATTATATATCATATTATATATTATATTATATTATATTATATTATATTATATTATATTATATTATATTATATTGTATTGTATTGTATTGTATTATATTATATTATATTACATTACATTACATTACATTACATTATATTACATTATATTACATTATATTATATTATATTATATTATATTATATTATATTATATTATATTATATTATATTATATTATATTATATTATATTATATTATATTATATTATATTATATTATATTATATTATATTATATTATATTATATATTATATTATATTAATATTATATTATATTATATTATATTATATTTTTTTATATTATATTATATTATGTTATATTATGTAATGTAATGTTATGGTAATGGTAATGGTACTGGTACTGGTACTGGTACTGGTGCTGGTGATGGTAATGGTAATGTCATGTTGTCTACATGTCCTGTTCAGGTCTCGCCGACCACCAACTTGCCTGTGCCCTCGCAAGGTGCCCTGTTGCTTTCCCTGCTCAACAACAACAAACCTGCCCTCTCCGCCTCCGCCCCTCGTCTCAATCTCTCTCAGATCCCGTCCAGCGACGCGAGCCACTTCCCTTTCCCCTCCCCGTCTCGCACCAAGCACTTGATCGGGTTCCTAGACCTAGCGGGTAGGACAGTGGACACGCCGGCCCAGCCCGCAGCAGACCAAACCAGGCCGGCCCTCCCACCCCTGCCCACCTCGACCTCGACCTGGGAACAACAACAACAATCGCATGGCTCGTTCCAACACGGCTCATTTTCCCACAAACACGCCGCAGCAGCAGCGGCAGCAGCCGGGCCGTCCATTATCTTACATACCCGAGGCAAAATCTCCCCCTCCACTCTCACCAACAGTCAGTCCAAAATTTCGCCGAAAACCGCGAACCCGGCGTTTTTCCCGCTGCCGCAACTAAACACCAACAGCAGCAGTAGCAGCAGCAGCAGTAGCAGCGCTGGCCCAGGCACAGACGTAGCCAGCAACCCCGCCAACGGTAATGCAGATCTATGTATGTATGCATGTATGTATGTATGTATGTAATCTAATCTAATCTAATCTAATCTAATCTAATCTAATCTAATCTAATCTAATCTAATCTAATCTAATCTAATCTAATCCAATCCAATCCAATCCAATCCAATCCAATCTAATCTAATCTAATCTAATCTAATCTAATCTAAATCTAAATCTAAATATAAATCTAAACCTAAAGCTAAAGCTAAAGCTAAACCTTAATCTTAACCTTAATCTTAATCTTAATCTTAATCTTCATCTTAATCATAATCTTAATCTTAATCTTAATGTCAATGTCAGTGTTAATGTTAATGTTAATGTTAATGTTAATGTTAATGTGTTAATGTGAACATGTGTCAATGTGAACATGTGTTAATGTGAATATGTGTAAATGTGAATATGTCAATATGTAAATATGTGAGTATGTTAATATGTTAACATGTTAATGTTAATTTTAATCTTAATGTTAATGTTAATGTTAATGTTAATGTTGTTAACTTTAATGTTATTCATCTTAATGTTGTTAATCTTAATGTTAATATTAATATTAATGTTAATGTCAATGTTAATGTTAATGTTAATGTTAATGTTAATGTTAATGTAATGTAATGTAATGTAATGTAATGTCATGCAATGTCATGCAATAAAATGTAATCAATGTAATGTATGTATGTGCGTATGTATGTGCGTATGTATGCATATATGTGTTGCATAGCGTGGACAGATAGATTAATGGATCAAAAGTATTCAGATAGGTAACAGTTGGCCGGCGGCAGTAATGTACACGTGTGCATAGCGTGGACAGATAGACGACTGGATCAACAATACATAGAGATAGGTAATTAGCTGATAGTTGAAGCTGGGGTGAAGATTCTGTTTGCAAACTGGATTTGTGTGGATGCATTTATGCATTCATACAACGTCTGTAGGTAAAGATATTTTTCTGTGTTTGCTCGTATGCAAGTATTGAATATATGCATGCATGCCCCCCCCCCCCCCCCCCCCCCCCCTCTCTCTCTCTCTCTCTCTCTCTCTCTCTCTCTCTCTCTCTCTCTCTCTCTCTCTAGTTGTCGTGGCTGCCAACGTGGGCTCCATTCTGCTGACAGCACGCAAACAACTCAGACGATCACAGGTCTATCTATCTATC